>LUCW03002192.1:117500-135000 GCA_001586965.3 Sphaeroforma sirkka | reverse complement strand
TGCCTACGTTGCTTCCATCGCTGACTGGTGTGTTGCTTGAAAGCTCATCCACCCCTACCATTATATCGGCCGTGTTCACACTACCTACAGATTCATCATCAGGAGTACCGGACGTATCGTCACCACTTTTAGAAGCGTGTGTATTCGGTTCAGCATCGCCGGTGCTGGAATCACCTTTCGGGTCGATCAACTGTACTTTGGTCACTTCTGTCCCTGTGATCTTATGGTCCTCAATGGTGGTCTCTATAGACGTGGCTTCTACCACCACGTCCTCTGGCTTAATACTAGTTGGCATAGTAACTTGCTTGCTTGTCCCGCTTTTGTCCTAAAAATTCAGATACCAATTTAAACCACGCACAACCTGTATATAGCGTGCACAAGTAAATATGAAGAAATGAATTAGGAACGGATCATATATTTACGTACGTGGTGCTTCCATCGTCTTTCGAGGCTACACAATCGAAAGCACAGGCCATTCAGTAGGAACTCGCGAATTAAAAAAACGTAGATACACACGTTTTAACTTTCACCATGGCATCACCGTTTGACTGTTCTGTATTGTAACGAGACAATAAACTGCGAGATCTCTTGTGATATGAAATCAGAAATGAGCACTTTGAGATGATATTCGAACTAATTTTAACCCCAAAGCGGTTTACGTTGTAACGTATTAACTTCAAAGTTTTTGTACGTTTCCACGTAACGTTTAAATTAAATTGGTCCTGTATCTGTTATTAGGGTGCTATTTTTAGGTTCTAAGGTGCAAATTGTGCGTACTATTGCTCAATATAGTTCAAATATATTTTTAATACCAAGTTAGGCCTGTTCTTACCCGCAAATTTCTAAATCTTTGTACGTTTACAATCAACGTATATGCTGAAACTATCGTAAAGTAATAAGAGTTGCAACGTTTTGGACCCCCCCCTTATTTCTACATGCAATTTCGATAAACGAATGAAAAACGATGAAAGGCTTTGGCCGCATAGAGGAATTCCGTTTGAACTGTTTTCATTGGATACCAAATTTCATTGCAATCATTCTGTCATCAATGTTCGAATTGTTTTCTAAATATTATATACAAAACATTCATTCCGGAAATTCGCACATATGACTGTATGTATTGAAAATTGTTTTCTAAACTATTTACATAAATACTAAACAGGGCTAGTAGTGTCCTGATATTTACGCAGTAGTTTGTATTTATTTACTATTTTTAAAGGGGCCTCTCTCTCAGAGAGAGAAAAACTAGAGAGAAAGGGCAGTGAGAGAGGCTCAGACGCTCAAAGTCAGTACTATGGTCTTTGTAGGTCCGGGTGGCGGGTATGGCTTGTAGTCTGTAGGCTGGAGGCTGTTGCCTGTTGATCAAATTTAAAAAATTTAAAATCAGGCGAAATTCGTATTTATATCTATGGCATTTTCGGAATTCTTTTGAGGTTTCAAGTTTGAACTGCCACCAGTCACACCGAACAACCTCGACTCCTCGACTCCATCTTAATCTCTGTGCAGTCTACGACCATAGTCATAGTCATAGCCCATAGCCCATATGAAGCCCATAGCCTCCTATAAAATTGAACAATAAGGCTGTGTCATAGAGTATAAATAGGGTATTAACGTCATAGCACCATTGGTGTTTAAATAGTGGTAGAATGTAGAGTAGTAGTACATTCATACCGACTTTTTATAGATTGTCGTATGTTGTAAATTATCTATGTAAATAATGCGTTTAGAATTGAGAGTTCAGACTTCAGACTTCAGACTTGGAGACCAGACCCTTCTGTATCTTTTGGGCACCCTCAGCCGTCAGGGCTCAGGCCTTTGGCCCTCACCAGAGTGGACCAATTTCGCGTCGGGGACTTGAGTCTCGCTGTCATGTGTGTGTGAGGTTCGAGGGTGTGAGACTCTGAGAAACTGAGAGCTGTATCCGGTATCAGAGTCTCTGAGAGTCTGAGATGATGCATACATATTAAATTTTACTTTTTTTAATATTGATCTAAATACAATTGACAATTGTATCCATATCCGAGCAGAATCGGGACAATCATCTTCAAAAGTGTTCGGTGGACAGGAGGATCTATTTACCGATGAAATTCTGGCATCAACAAAAAGTCCAAAAATAAAATATCTAAATATTGGAAAGACATGCGCTATATAATAGATCATCACACACAGCGCCACAAAATATTTTACTCGAACGAAAATGTCTCCTTTTCAAAACACTGCCAATGCTACTTGTACATTGGTGCCATACATTCGTGCTAATTCGGACACGGGAGTATGACCATTCATGTATGCAATTGGTAGTAGACGATATATAATCATCGAATTGTGTGTATTACTATGCTCAAGTTGAAGTCTGGATCCAAACGAGAGGATACCTCACTTGTGCTCTAGTACAAGGTGAACATGTGAATTTATCGACCTGTTGTATTTGACTAAGGGTATCAATAGCAGTTTGTACCTGCGTAATGAAGTATTGTCATGTGTATCATATTCTGACTGCAACTGTATTCTCGCACACACGCTAAAAAACCCCACAGTATCCAATAAAATATCCCACAGATACTTAAATAATGGAGTACTTCGCATCTCAGTTAAATATATCCAGTGGTGAGAGTAGATGATTTCTTCAAATGGATTTCTGATTATTTCAGATATTGCCGTATAATTTTACTGTATCTATATAGTAAACCTGGGAAGTATCAGGAGTATTCCAAAGCACTATTTGTTGTGGATGTTTAGCATGTAGATCAATGAACATGAGATGTAGGATTGCGGCGCATGTACAAATGTACTACTATAGCATATCAGATATTGCCGTATGATTTTGCTGTATCTATATAGTAAACTTGGGAAGTATCAGGAATATTCCAAAGCACTATTTATTTTGGACGTTTAGCATGTAGATCAATGAACATGGATTTAGGATTTGCGACGCAGATACAAATGCATTACTATAGCATACACTCATTACTCAGAAGCAGGTGACGTAATTCCAACTCATTACGCTAAAGCATGTATACAAGTGCTCAGTTGCAAGTGCTGATAAAGACAGCGATCCATTCACATTGTTTGTAGATGATATAGGCTATTCCCATTCGGCTATTGTACTTGTGAAAGTTGTCGCGGTGGACTATTGGAATGTAAATAAACATAATACAGCATTAGTGTAATTATTAATCCATTAAGAATATCAGTGATCTGGCTGTCAGGCAACAAGCATCACTATCAGTCAATTTATTATACTGATAAAATTTGTCATCAATTAGTCAATTACTCTCGTTAAAGCACGAAAGATTTGCAATTGGATGCAAACAAAAGCCACGGACCACTTACAGGTTAGAATATCTTCTATTTTTGTCGTACTGCCCCCAAATATGCGACATCAGAAAATGAATTGTAGTTTACGACAATATTGAGGAACGTGAGGATTCATTTGCATAAATACGACTATCGGTTACCCAGTGCCTATTTGCGACAGGATTAACTACCGGTGCCAAATATGTCGTAAACTGTATGCTAAATTTCAATTGGTCAAGCAATCCTATAATATGGGCTTTTTCGAGAGGCGTTGTATTGAATTTGCCGAAAAGTGAGGAGCCGTATGCAATATGAAGCACAGGCAAATACACAAACGCGGATCTTGCGTACGTAGCTGATACCGACTAAGCAATGCGAGTGAGTGAAGATTCGCGATGTGTGATAAGGACAATCTTCATACTCTTGCTTGGCAGTGAACGACTTGATAGCTCGTCTTCATTTACTATAATATCATAGTCTGCCTGGTAGTATAATACAAGTGAGGTCACAATCTACATTAGTACATCGGTATATACACTTGATAGGATCGCGGTGGTTGCGGTCTAGCAAGTAAATCCAGGGTGGATAGCGACTAAATAGTCAGTTGTGCGACAATACTGGAGAACCCTGCATACTAATATCACCTTATATTATATATATATATATATATATATATATATATATATATATATATATATATATATATATATATACCTATATATTGCACGCCATCTGTATAGCGAATCTATTGATCGGTGCATGCGCCGCGAGAAGCGACCACAAAAAAAGGTTTACTTAAGCGCTTTGTGTGTTGATAGGTTTTAGTACTTGAACCAGGATACTGTCCGAGTTGTATGGCACTATGCAACGAGACAAGAAGACAACCCCGTCAGATAACATGTTCTACTGGTTTAACGAGCAGCATCACTCGCGCCAGAAACAATCAATCTCACGAACACTATCACAACCCGTCGTCGGAAAGGTGAGTGACAACATTTCACATAACTAGCTGCCACTGTCTCGTAAAAATACGTTTAGAATTAACCTGTTCATGATGAGCTGTCCATCGGATTTTTTGTGTTGGTTTGCATAAGTTCACTTATAGAAAAGACGGATTTGGTCAGATGCATACAAGTTTAAAACATTATGAAGGGTCACAGTTTACTCTCTTGCTCTTAACAATTCAATTGATTGATTTTGTTTCCCTGTGTGCGTGATATCTTCATATTGTTGTAGCTTGCGAACCTTCTTTGACCTGATGATAGTTGTATTAAAGCTCACAAAGCACAACCCTTCATTTTCAAACCACCATGTCCATCAAACTTTAAGACGTTGATTCCATCAACAGGCGCTCACACGCTTGCACTGTAACAAAAACTTATTTGTCTGTATACGTCCGCCAAAAACGTATCCAGCTTCTCTATAAACGGACTATTTCTCACAGTTCCATACATATTCTCGCTTCAATCACAGATGGCCGGTCTAGAACTCAACGGCCCCGTCCACGGAAGTACAGGACCTCGTTATAGTCAAGGAGGTGCAATGGACGGCTCGTCAGGCCCCTGCCTTTCATACGGACACAGTATGAATAACTACAACATGAATTCCTTTTACGTACCTATGGGTCCTACGAGACAGCCTCCGCCATATCGGAATCAAAACGGTATACCGATGCACCCCACTTTGGGTGTAAACGGCACGAGTGCTAATCTAACTATAACCCCCCGCTTGCCGCCCCCGGCTAGCTTAGCACTGAACTCGCCGTTGACCTCCACGCCTCAGATGCTCAAGGCTAATCCTCACGCACATTTGCAATCGGTGCCTCCACTGTTCCCGCAGCGGTTAGACTCCATGCCCCGAGTGGCCATGCCAATTGGGACTATCGAACAGTCCGATCACGCCCTTCAGCTGCGCAAAGCGAGCTTAGACCTCACACACACCTCAATAACTAGCCCGTTCATGGACACGTCGTTGGGTCCTCCGTTTATAAATCAGGGCCTGTCTAAACTGTCCGAACATTTGGTGAAGGAAACACTGCACTCAACTGCGTCGCCTTCGCCGACCGATTTCAAGCCGGCCTCTAAATTGGACCTACTCATTACAAGTATGTGACCTCCGAGTATACTTTGAGGTTATGGCCTAGGCTCTGTGTAGCTTCCCCGCGTGTTTTCGATTAAGTGCTGTGTGTCTTGTCATCCTAGGAACATGAAAGCTATAAATTTAGAGCTAGTAGGTAAGTCTGTATCATAGCTCGTGTCGGTGGCATACTTTTATGTATAAACCACAGCGTAGTATCGATATACACAGTTTAAGACCAAGCTGAAATTCATGTCAGGACTTGATCATTGATGTGACATGGGGTGACTATTTTTTTCCTCTCGTTATCTATGCTTGACAAAAAATCGCTTACATGTGTATATTGGGCCATGACCACATGGCTTCCGTGCGTGCTTCCTTCTACGCCAAAGAGAGAAAATTGTAGTCGAAAACCAGGCATAACGTAGTCAGATTATGTCCGCATGGTTTCACCTTGTGGTATCGTGCATTTTATGGTCGCCTACCATAGGAGTCAGCATCAGTATTGTCCACGTGTGCGAAGTTCTGAGTAATATTATACACTATCGTTCATTTATTGTCATTTATGGTGGCCCTAAGCACCACAGTCTCCGTGTATTGAGTGACATGATTACATAACCAACTACATAACTAAAAGTTAGACTACCTATCGAGAAAATACTTCTCATATGCTAATTTTGCTCGGCCTCGTACTCAGTTAAACCTGGCTCGCCTACCCTCGAGTTCGAATCAACTATCAACAATCCATTCTCGCCAGCGTCAATGGCTCGCGGTAAGAATGAGCTAGTCGAGACTACAGTCACCCCACCCACCCCCACCGCTCTGATGGCTATTCTTACTGGAGAAAGTGCGGTACCAAAGGAAGAACCCAAAATGCCTGAAGCGGGCAAAACCACCTCTGAGAACGAAACGCCTACCAAAGAATGCAAGAAGGACGCTAAACTGGCAAAGTTGAAGTCCACTCCTTCGGACGGAAACTCTGGCGGCGACACAGAAGGTGCAGAGGATAGTGCCGAGAAACCATCGCGGAAGAGGCGGTGCTTTAGGGAGTTAGTGAGGAATGTCAAGTGTGGACACACGGGCTGTGGACGGTTGTACGCTACGGAGAGCTCGCTGCAGAATCACATCCGCATCAAACACGGCAATATCCGGCCCGAGAATGCGGGTAGTGGACACGGTATGTGTATGTAGTTGGCTCTCTTTTATACTTGAAACTCGGAAAGTTCATGCTCTATTCAAACATCTCTGCATTTCCACTCACTTTCAATCGCCTTCCTTCCTAAGTTCATTCTCTATTCAAACATCGTTGTATTTTCACCCACTTATGATCACCTGTTCTTTATATATATATATATATATATATATATATATATATATATATATATATATATATATATATAAATAAATATATATATATATATATAGATTATATAGATTATATAGATTATATTATATTATATTATATTATATTATATTATATACTACAGTATAATATATATATATATATATAGTTCATGCTCCATTCAAACATCGTTGCTTTCTCACTCACTTTTAATCGCTTGTTTTACCTAAGTTCATGCTCTATTCGAATATCTTTGCATTTTCATTCACTTCTTATCACCTGCTCGTCATCTTATATATATATATATATATGATTCATGCTCTATTCAAACATCTCTGCATTTTCACTCACTTTTGGTCGTCTTAAGTACATGCACTATTCAAATATCTCTGCATTGTTACTCACCTTTAATCGTCTGTTCCTACTAAGTTCATGATCTATTCGAACATATCTGTTTTTCAATCATTTTTGGGCGCCTATTTCTCCTAAGTTAATGCCGATTCAAACATATGTATTTTAATCATATTAATCACCTGGTCTTCCTTTATGCTCTGATAATCAAACATATCTGTGTTTTCACGCACTTATTATTGCCCGTTTAATTCTCACCCGTTGTTTCCAGTGTCGAGGCGTCACAGTAGTGCGGGCGAGAAAAAGACTCGCAAAAACTCAGTCGCTCAACGGAAGAAGTCTGAGGCAGCTAAAGTATCCGAGCCTTCTGAAAATACCGCACATAATCCCAAATCCCCCACACCCACCCAATCCGCATTCCTGCATAGTTCATTAGTTGGGTCGCCGCTACTACTGTGCTCGCCGGAAGCAAATAGTACCGGCTTACTTAGTAGTCTGAGCCCATCTTCAGATCCGGAATGGAGGTATGAAACATGTTCCATGTCGCAGTCACACATGCTCTTGCTTATTTGTTTATTATTCTGTCGAGGGCAAAATACATCGAGACTTTATCGATAACTATTAGATGGATTATTATTGAACCTTACAACCTTGTTCTTGTTAAGCTTACATTACTCAACGCATACAACATGGTTTTCACAACTGTATTTGAATCTGCATTGGTGCAAACCTTACAACCTTGTCCTTGTTAAGCTAACGTTACTTAACGCATACAACGTGGTTTTCACAACTGTATTTGAATCTGCATTGATGCACCGTCAGTTCCTCACTGCTCTTTGATGTGGATCAAGCTGCGTCTCTCACTTTGCCCGACTTCTTCGATACGGATTTCACAACTTCAAATAGTCTCGGATTGACACCGGGAAGTCTTTTAGACACCGGTCTATCCGGTAATTTGGTAAGTGTATCGACTTGCTGTTGTCCTTTAGTGAAACAGTGAAACAGCTTATTTGTAAGCATATACCATACTGCAAAAAAATAACCCAAGACTCTCCGCATTGTTCTGCCCTTGCAGCATTGATATTGTCGATTGACCGGTGGTCTTTGTTAGGTTGTTTGGTGGCCTTTGTGAGGTTAACCTTTACGTATTCCTGTACATTGCAACCGATATCTTCGTTGAGCATTCGTACCATCTTTTCTCACATGTCTACGACTCCCACATCCTATAGCTCCTTGACGATTGGCTTAAAATGGATGACTTGGTATGAAACAACAACGTATACTATTGTCATGCAAATAAGTCCGTCTTCCGGAGCATTGAACAGGCATTTGCCATAACGTAGCCGTGTGGACCATTACAATCACTCAGCATATACGCGCCGCCATCGATTGTTAGAGTTGAGTCTCTATCGATGGGAGTCCCGCAGCGCAAAACGCAGCCAGCCGTCTAATAACAGGACTCGTTACATACTTGGAGCAATCAGTGATGATGTTATGGAGGATTCCATCACGTACCAAAACCGATTCTGATGAATAGTATTGAGCAAACGCCTCGCATCACAAGTAGTTCTTCATGTTCGCCAAATAGCCGCGACAGAATCTCAAGCTTCTCGCATTAATCATTAGTGTAAATAGAATTTTAACGTAAAGACTAGTCTTCGAGCGATATATTCGTACACTCATATTCTCACTGAGCAGAGATTGCTCTCACAATAGCCCGGTGGAAATAAACTTTAAACAGTTAAACCTCGAGGCACAAATGTTTTATTTAGTAGGCTATGCACAAAACCCTTTTTTTTTTTTCGAGGTCACTAAAGTGAGGACAATCTGAGTTAGACTGTCTACAAAACATAGCCTATGACGCTGCCAAACGTCTACATTTTTAGCAGAGAAATTAGCCACAAATCTACGCGTACAATAGTATTCAACTACTAGCAATCCATTCTCTTACCATTCGGTAAGAGTGTGACCTATTATGATGTACGAATGATACTCCCTCGCGACACCACGATTAGCACTCAAAACATCACAATTTATGTGTCTACAGTAGAATGCGGCCTTTGTACTGTGTCCTCGTACAATATTCTTACAGCGCATCGTGTATTTTGTTTGCGCTATGGATCACAGCGACTAGTGTAAGTTGGACACAAACCCCCAAGCGCAAGAATGGACTACAAACTCCACAGAGCAGTACGCGCACCCAATGTGTTTGAATCAAGCATTTCTTGGACCGGTGGAAAGGGCGATCGCAGTTTGCATTCAGAGTCATTACCCGGTGGCCAAGTGATAACACGAAAGAAGCAACAACAATAAAAACGTTCGTGTAGTCAGGTATAAATTTAATTGTAGCTCTATTCGTGTCTCTCAATAAGAATATACATGTTCTAAAATGCAGCTCTAGCCATATCTCTCGAAACCTTGTGTATTCCACTCAAGAAGCAACCTGCGCAAGTCTAGGTAGATATTAAATTGTAGCCCTATTCGTGTCTCTCAAAAAGAAGATACATGTTCTAAAATGCAGATCTACTAACCATGTCTCTCGAAATCTTGTGTTTTCGACTCAAGATGCAACTTGCGCAAATCAATATTCAATCAACGGGCGAGTGCGACTGATGACTTCGTTTGCCACCTTGCGGTCAAGACGTCCAGCAACACTCAAGCAGTCAAGAACTCGAGACTCAAGCATAGCCCTCTAAACTGTTTGGTTTAGAAGGCTGTGATACAAGGCACACTCACGCAGTCACGCAACAGAAACAAACAGTCAAGCAGAAGCTTGTCTTATGTTTTAATAAATAAATTCCATCATTGATCACAATTTCTAATTTTAAAAATCAAGTTTATCTCTCGGAGGGAGTGTTCCATACAGCACGTGCACAAAACAAACGGCGCGTCTCCCAAAGTAAAAATGCATCAATATGTTGTTTTGTCTGTGTAGAGTATAGACTATTCACTAATCACTATAGTCTTTTCGAAAAATATGTCTTCTGTTACTAAGTTTGTATGAAGTTCCAATACCAGGAGGATTCAGACTATCTTTTATCATTTTTAAAACTTGAATATTTCTCAAATCCTCATCAAGTCCTCTCTGCATACTATTATAAAATGATATATAAAAAGCCGAAGTGTGAGTCAGGCAGGAGCGTAGGGGCAGTGCTATACTGCTATTATCATATTTTTAAAATACAAATAAGGGCAAACAGTGGCCACGGGTATGCATAAGAAATAACGTGTTTGTTCGTAACGGTCTCTGACACCGTCACTGCGTCACACATCAGGACACAGTTTTGTTTTGAGACTCGAGTCTTCACTCTTGACTCTTGAGTCTAGTCTTGAGTCTTGACTCTCCCTTCTTGCTTATTGTTTGCCTTTTGATGACGCAGCTGATAGATCCCAGCTGGATTTGGTATGTAACTATGTATTTTTACAATATTTACCATAGCCTCCTAAAATAGTACTTTTTACAGTTCTGCACAGACCCATAACAAAAATAGGCAAATACTCTCTTACTCTCCGAGTCTCCGACTCTCCGTTAGTCTCCGTCGGCGTCGAAGGGACAAAAGACAAAGAGAGGAGAAATTCAGAAATGGATAATTCGAAAATACAAACTATAAGAGCAGATGAAACTTTTCATTTACTGGTGCATTCATTCCTATTTCCAATATTATAATTGGCTAGGTAAAACAACGGCATTAAATTTGATCAATACAATAACAGAATTCATAGTTTGATGGGCACGTGCAAAACAAATAGCTCCGAGCTGGCCGTCAGACTCATCTCACTCCAACCCAGGGCCCAGAGATGGCAGACTCCAGAGTCCAGAGTCCAGACTTGCAGTTAGTCAGTTACCAAGAGAGAGTCATGACCGGTCATGACTCATCAGTCACCACTCACCCGATATCTCAAACCCTGGCTCTGGGTCCCTCTGGGATGAACACGCAGGACAGTCGTCTCTCAGACTTGAGACTGACTATTGTGAGACTTGGGAGTGTGAGCCCTTGGCCCTGGGCCCTGGGGTCTAGGGCCTGAGACTGAGAGGTCTACAGAGGTTTTGACTTTTGAGTCACTGACACGGCTTTAAAGTTGTTTTTTCTGCTTTTTTTCTAGTTGTGTTTAGAAAAAGGCTATTGTTTTAAAAAATTAAAAAAGCATCTCAAAATAATCTATATAGTTTATCCCCAGCAGAGGTCCAGAGTCCATTCTCAATCTCCAGAGGCACCAAACTCGAACTCCAGCAGACACTACCAGCCAGGAAATGAAAAATAAAATCTCATAAAATACTGTTTACCAGCTGACTCTTGACTCTGGACTCCTGGAGCCTGGGACTCTGGATTTGACTATAGGGGCTAACCGTCTGGCCGGCTGGCGGCTGGGTGAAAGAAATGAGGTTTTGACTTTTAGTAGGCTAAATACTGGGCTTCTGCCTTCTTAGTCAAAACGTCAAAGTCAGTATGCACGTTTTTTTGTTTTTTTAAAAAAATACTATTTTTTTTTAAAAAGTGTCTCCAGAGTAAAGCCGGCTACATACAATTTTTATATACATACAAATACATATTTGTTTTTTTTCCAAAAACCCAATATACGACGATATAGCATTTACGATATTATTTGCCATGTTTGATAATTGTCTACTCTGTATAAACTGGTTAGTGGATACAAAGGACTGAGGTTATACGACTATACAGTATGTCGTAAACATACTTTTTTTTTTAAATATATTATATCCGTAAAATTGTAAAACTTCAACAAGAAAATATATACAAAAATGCCAATATGTTTAAATAAATATATAAAATTTTAAAAAAACAGGATAAGAATTTGTATCCAAGATAATGTTGTTGTTTTGTTTTGAATGAAAATTACCAAAAGAACAGAACAGGCAAAAGAAAAGCCAGTCCAGCCGTTTCTAACGCTGCACTTACAAAAAAATTATTTGATTGGTGCATGAAAGAGGAATTCCTTTCACGAGGTACTCTTTTTCGAGTATTTTGCTTTCACGTGTAGGAATCCCAGCCCCTGCAGGCCGATGCTCATAAAAACAAAAATATTTCATTGGTTTATGTGGTCCCCGGAGACATTTATATCTCAAAACACTGAAAATAGCAGGGGAGGCAGGCCGACAAGGGGATTAAAATAGTTCCGGTTTAAAAATAAAAAAAGACATTTGGGTTGAGTTTAACCTCTGTTTGTACTAGTTTTAGGCTTGTAGGCGATGCAGCCGCAGAACCATCCCCACCCCCCGCTCTCTCCTGGGCTGCCAGACCGCCTGGCCGCCAGGCCAGCCCAGAGTCTCAGACCCCCCCAGTCCCCCACTCTGCAGACTGAATGAAGTCCCCTACTCCCTGTGTCCACTGTCTGGAGAGTCTCCACAGCTGCCACTCGCCCCGCTTGTTACCACTCACCACTTGTTGTTGGCACTCACCAGTGACGCCACACAGCGTCCAACTGTCCCATAGTCTGCCGGAGTTCTGCAGAGCGACTGTGTATTCAGTAGAATGTAGACTCGTTCGATAGTTTGTGGGGATTTCATTATCGAATTATCGAAATTCTCTTCTTTTTTTTCTTTCGGTTCTTTCATAAATATATATATTCAGAACTATGTCCGAAACATGTCACTTCCTAACACTGAAGAAGCAATAGAAAATTGAAGTCAACTTCCAAACAAAATCTAAAAATAGTGACTACTATAATTGTATCCGAGCTTTACATATTAAACAGATTAAGTCACACACAAATTGCATCAAATCAGGTAGCTAGGTATCATAAAGCTTCAATCTATCAATGATGCTTACCGACGGTGACGCTTTGCTGTACAATCCCGCTCTGAACACTATGAATTTCGAGGATATGGAATTTGGGAACTATCTGGACCCCCTTAGATTTTTTTGGAGGCGCAGACATCTCACTTAGTCTATTAGGTAACGATGCCAGCTCAACAGATAGTAGCTCAGACGATATTGCGAATTCACCGGATATGACGGATGCTTCTTGGCCCTTACATGATACACTAGGACAAGATGTAGCTTCATCAATGGCGCAGTCCATACCTACGGTCCCAGATGGAAGCTTTGATGTGGAACGTTCAAGCTTTTCGACCGACAGGTCAAGCTTCGCGACCGACAGATCAAGCTTTGCTAGTATGTTCAATATGGATCAATCACAGGTGGACAACGCAATGGCGATGCAACTTCCTTCGCAAGCGCTTCTGGCAGCACAGATGCACATGCAATTGCAGGCACAAGTACAGGCACAGGCCAATTTACACGCGCAGCTTTTGGTGAGCCAACAGTCGCAGGCCCGACTACAAAGCCAATCACAACACCTGCTCCAAATCCCAGCGGTCAAGAGTGAACCTGTTGCGGATGCTAGCGTAGCTCAGTCACCAATTCTCAATTCTTCTCCAGCTCCGGTGGCAGCTGCCAACATGGGAATCGACAAGCCTGTTGATGTGCTTGCATCGAAGAGTGCTATTTCGATGAACACAACGCCGCTGTTATCATCTGTTTCCAGCCCTAATACGACTGAATCTGAATGCGTTGATGCAGAAGATGCTGCTCGGCGGCGACGTGCTCATTTGGCGTCAGAGAAGAAGCGAAGGCACAATCTCAAGGATGCCTTTGACGAGCTCAAGCAGACTATACCACAATGTCGAAACTTCCCACAGAGTAAGAGTAGTAAAGAGAGTGTTTTGAGGAAAGCCGTAGATTATATTAGTTACTTAGTGAGACAACGTGCACAGATGACAGCCGAGATTCAAGCGTTGCGAGCACAGGTTAAAGATATGGGTGGAGAACCTTCTGGGGTACCGACTGTGAAGCAAGAGGTGACGACAGATTACTCCACCAGTTTTCCGCCGGGTACGAAGACAATTATACTTCTGGGCCTTCTGGACGCATTTGTAGAGGAGTTCGACAAAGTTGTCTCAGTTTCGAGCACGGAAGAATTCTCTACCACTATCTTCAGTTTCTTCGAGACTTATTGCCAACCAGCGGCAATGCAGAATGTCATTGTAAGCTCCTTGAAGAGTGTGGCCGTTAATTTCAATCCAACGACAGACGGTGCTTCTTGTCGCGTCCGAAAATGGATGGATTCCCTCAACGGGTGTGATGTGTCGGCTTTCGATGAGAATATATCGTCACGTTTAAGATCCGTGCTCGCGTCGGTATATACACACTATAGTTCCAAAATACCACCGATGCTTCTGGCCGCCTGAACCCAGGGAGAAAGAAAGTGCCACAATATCCAGTGTGGTAAGTATTACTTCTATATTTTAATCGCCATCTCCTGCCGATGATACCGTGTTTCGGTGCGAGTCTTCCTGGTAAACCTGTGCCTGACACTATCTCAGACGCTTTTTATCCACCATGTGAGTGTGATATACTATAGCGATCTGGTAGTCAGAGTTCTCCCCATTAGACTGATTTACTTGAAGTCAACTACTCTATACGACTATACCTCTGGATACGAAAGAATATTCTAAGCTTTTACGAGTCTGTCATGGGAATCGACCCAGTTCTCTCTTACTAGAGAGGGGGAGTATAATTTGCCAATGGATTATTGAGCAAGACCCCAAGTTGGAAGGCACGTAGTATCAACAATTACCAAGTTGATTTCGAAAAGGAAACAATGAACGACAAGTACTTGATTTTAACGAGTAGCGATTGTCGTGAAAAAATAAATTGCACAAACTGCGAAACATACACTGCTGGTTCAAGGTTTTGTTTCGTTTCTATTGATGCTATGCACCTAGACTATTTAACAGTATTCATCCTGCGCAATGTATTCAGAATGTTTGTGAGCTAAAGATCCCTACAAATACTTCATTGGCGAACGACACGTATCTTACATACACACGAGCATCCTATTTTTTACATATCTTGTAGACTCGCAAAGCGCATCCATGTCCCCACCCCCTGTTTAGTATAAAATAAAATTGTATGGGTGAATGTTTGTTTATGGTTTTTCACAAAAATTTCTTGTGATGATAGCTCATAGTACAATAGCCCTCAAAGGCTCATCAAACTCAAAGGCTCAAAGGTTCAAAATATGAAAACAACAGCGTTCTTCTAAAAATTGAACAGAACAATAAAACACGGCTGGGACGCCGCGGAGACTGAAAGCCTATAATCGTAGGGGTAATTTATTTGCTCATATTCTTCCACCCTATCACAAAATACATAATAAATTCTGGAGGGCGGACTCTGTTGGGGTCAACACGACAACAAAAATTGGAGATAATGTCGACAGGGAAAAGCTTATTTACGCTTTCAGTAAATGATTAATTTTTATTTACATATTTTTAAAACACTTTTGAGTTTGAGTTTGGAAGTTTGGACTTTGGAGTCTAAATATTGGAGATGATATTTTTTGTTATCTATTTATTTATTTGGTTTTTTTTTAACAAAAAAACAAAAAAAGAGATAAATGCAATACAGAGACTTTTTTTTAATGACTTACATATCCTGTAAAGGGGACTTTTTGGGGCCAAATACTTTTTGGGGTTGAGTTATTTGTACCAACTTCCAATACAAATTCGATATCATGTTGCCGTCAGACCAGGTGTTTTGGCGTTGAATTCGACTTATTTTTTTAAAGTTGAAACCTATATCCAATCTAAAAATAATGAGTATGTAAAATAAAAATTTAGAATCAGCCATAGCCTAGTAAGCCTACCCTAGTATTTAGAACCTAGATGTTCATTTTTAGGAGAGGCTATGAATCTGGAATCAGCTCTATATGAATTTCAGGAGAATCGGTTGGTTGATTCTCGTGGAGAGATAAGATTTGTACAGTGGGGCGTGGCTGCCCTGGCAGTGTAGACTGTAGCACTGTTGCCACTGTAGCAGTACTTAAAAAATACCAATGGGGGTTTTTTTCTTTTAAAAATACCGAATATTTACATCATCAATACAACGTAAAAAATATACAGACGGTCGAGCTTTTAAAATCGGCTTTTTTGTTTTTAAAAAAAGAGTGGTAAATACAAATCATATTGTCTCGAAGAACCAACCATCCGAAATTATATATTTTTTGTTTTTATTTGGAAACAAGCACTATCGCTTTTTTTATAGTGCGTTCTATTTTTAAAATACTTGTTTATCTAAAAAGTTAACCCCCGATTCTGAATGCAATAGTTTGGTTTTTTAAAATTCGGGTTGCTGACTACAATATTACATAAAGGCGAATACCAATTTTTTATATAAAAAGATGCACATTGGGCTAAATACATATGTATAAAATATTTTTTCAAATCAACAAATACTTCGCGTTTTTTTTACGCAAGTTTTTTTTGCTGTTTGACTCATGTTTTTTTAAATATAGTGTTCGCGGTGAAGTCTATTTATGAGTCATTGACTCATTGCTGATTTTTTTTTTAAATATATATTCATTTTAGAAAAGCCATAGCCTTTAAAAATAAGCCTTCTGAATTGAAAACCCCATTTATAGTAATACTAACAAAACCATCCTACTATTTAAATAAGAACAGTATGACTCATATTTTAAATAATATCGTATTAACAGTCAGCTCACTTCGACTCTCTCTGAGAGGAGAGAGAGTCTCTAAAAATATGTGGCCCTCTGGATTAGGGTCTCTGCTAAATTACGATTTGTCGTCGGAAGAAACCTGATTTCTGCTCGCGACCCTAGAGGGCCGTGCTAAATACTAAATATTTAGTGAGAGAGTTACACTACTTTTAAAAATACACAATCCAAACTACCGCAACCGGCCTACCGCGGTACTGCCAGTCCGCCATACTGACTACAGCCTCACAGAGTTATAGTGTGAGGCTCACAGAGTCACAGTCAGTCAACCACACAGTCACACACTCAGGTATCAGAGCCGACTCTCACAGTGACACAAAAGTCACAGACATCAGACACAGTCTCACAGACTGTGTCCACAGTCACAGTCTCGTCTCCAGTCTCTCAGACGTCTCACAACAGTTATTTTTTTAACAATACAATTTCAAGTTCAGATACACATATTTAGTTCACACTTCACACTTCACAGAAGTTCACACAACAAGAGAAGTTCACGCACTTCAAACTAAAAAATTGACAGTCACAGTCTCACAGAGACACATACTCAGTCTGTCACAGACACAGCGTCACACAGGGCATACTTTTCTTATACAAAGTGAAGCCTGAAAGTCTGAAACCGCCCAAAAGTCTAATGTTTAAAAAAAACATGATGTTATACAAGTGGGATACAATCTACCACCCTCTATCATAAAGATATAGCCAATCAGAAATCGTCTATTTTAAAAATATGCTCCATATTTTATAACCTACTGCCAAAAAAAATGTAATTTTTTATTTTTGTATTTTAATTTTTATATTTTTTACTGTTCCGGTTCCTTCATATCGCTGGCGCCTGGCGGGCGTGGCTGCTGTATTTTGAAATAAAATCTGAGTGAACAACTATTGCATTGTTGT
>LUCW03002192.1:35000-112500 GCA_001586965.3 Sphaeroforma sirkka | reverse complement strand
TAAGCTACTATGGGTATAATATGTCTGGGTGTATGGATGATAGTTCAGGTAAGCTACTATGGGTATATTATGTCTGGGTGTATGGATGATAGTTCAGGTAAGCTACTATGAGTATAATATGTCTGGGTGTATGGATGTTTGTGTGCACGTGTGTGTGTGTAGGTGTGTGTTATGTGGGTTTGCCGTTTCGGCATACCGCTGTGTGTGTATAGACTTGTTGCTCACGGCCTGCTTCGTATCATGAGTGAAAGAGGGAAAAGTCTTTTTCTAAAACAAAAAACAAAAAAGGCGATAAGAAATGCGATCAATGCGAGCGCATGAAAGTGGAAGGTCCTATGCCTGTCATACAACCTCTGTATAACTACAGGGACACTTGTCTTGCATTCACTGTACATCTTTGGTGTATCGTAGGAATGACTTTGGAAGATCCGGTGTTTCTCATGTATTCGGCTTACACTACAAGAACCCTATGGCCTATGTCCATTTTACGTCCTGATTATATTGTAGGTATTACTGTTCTATGTACATCACACACCTTGTCTATGTATCTACAATACAACAACAACTGTCTTGCATACATCACACACCTTGTCTATGTATTTACAATACAACAACAACTGTCTTGTATACCTCACGATACATCACTGTGTTATATACATCACACACCTTGTCTATGTATTTACAATACAACAACAGGCATCTTGTATACATCACACACCTTGTCTATATACCTCACGATACAACAACAACTGTATCTATAGAGTCGTATATACATCACACATCTTGTCTATATACCTCACAATATAACAACAACTGTATCTATAGTCATATATACATCACACATCTTGTCTATATACCTCTCAATATAACAACAACTGTATCTATAATACATCACACACCTTGTCTATATTCCTCACAATACAACAACAACTGTATCTGTAGTCTTATATACTTCACACACCTTGTCTATATACTTCAGGAACAACTCAGGAAGGAACGGAAGGTGGAGAAGGAGATAGAAGAAGCAGCCAGATTAAAACGTGAAGCCGAAGAACGCGCACGCATAGAAGCCCAACGCATAGCCGAAGAGAAACGACGCAAGCTAGAGCACCATCAGAAGATGAAGGCCGCCAAGCTGGTATGTGGTTGTATTTATATATATTTTGTGTGTGTGTGTGTGTGTGTGTGTCATCAGCATCCCTTTCTTTCCTATTGTAGGCCCGAGAGAGAAACTAGCAACAATTTTTTGGAACGAATGCGGAATATATCGAATATGACCATTCATACACCTATATACATACATGTATAGCCGCATACAAACTACATGCTTCTCTTCATGATATACACTAGAATATTTATGTGCAAATACGTATCATACAAACTACATGCTTCTCTTCATGATATACACACTAGTATATTTATGTGCAAATACGTATCATACAAACTACATGCTTCTCTTCATGATATACACACTAGTATATTTTTGTGCAAATACGTATCTATGTATCTATGTATCTACATCTATATATATATATATATATATATATATGTTCACCCGGACACATTCTTTCCCAGACTATTAATACGCAATATGTATATATATCCGTTCACACGTACTCATTAACAGGCCAAGAGAGACGCCCACGTGAAGTACTTGGAACGGATGCTGACTGAATTACAGACACGATTGGCGAACGCACGACTCGATTTGGAGCGAGTGCAAGATATTGACACGGATGACAGCCTGTCTGACACCTCCATTGACACTGACACTGACACCACCTCGGACTCAGACTCGGATGACTCATCTCGCAAGAAGAAAGTGTGTTTGTGCGGTTGTGATCAGATAGTATATATCTGGGTATATACATTATGTGTGTGGATGTATATATATATGTGTATGTATGTATGTGTGGATGTATATATATATGTGTGTGTATGTATGTATGTATGTACGTATATATATATATATATATAATATGCGTGTGTATGCGCGTGCGTATATTATGTGTGTGTCCATCCATGTATTGCTATGTATGTATCTATATATATATATACGTGTGTGTTTTATATATATATGCATATATGTATCTATTTATCTATTTATCTATGTATGTACATATGTATATATATATATATATGTGTGCATATGTGTGTGTGTTTTATAATATATATGTATGTGTATGAATGTATTTATATGTGTAGATATAAATATATGTGTGTGTGTGTTTATTATATATATGTATGTGTATGAATGTATTTATGTGTAGATATATATATATGTGTGTGTGTTTTTTGTATTTATATGTGAATGTCCATTTGTATCTTTATATGTATGTATGTATATATATATATTATGTGTATGTGTATATATATACGTGTATGGATGTTCATTTGTATATGTGTATATACGTATGCATTAAATACTCATGGACATTTACCTACAGCTATAGTTAACTATTCCTAATACGAATCACTCGTTGCTCTACACTTAGTCGAGTGGTAAGCCAATGGGATATGTGAATGCGCGAGGCCCTCCCATGCGAACGAGACCACCATCAGGTGCACGCCCCCTATCTGGCGGTCGAGGTATGTATGCGCGTACCTGTATGAATACATAGATACCTGAATATATGTATATATATGTATAGATATATAGATATGTAAGTGTATATATATATATATACGTCTATAGATAGGCATCAAGGCATATGTATTATATGTAGCTTTGTGTGTGTGGATATATATGGTTCATAAACCAAACCGCATGACTGACCCGACCTTCGCTGGAGGGGCCTTCGACGTTAACGAGCCTGGGTGGCTTAGGCGAATATTCTTGACTATGAGTGTATCCGTTTATACAGCTATGTATACCATGACTATAAATATAAACTTTATTTATATCTGTCAAGTTCTAGGTTTAATATGACTGGCTAGAGTGGTATAGCTATGTGTGTGTCTGTGTGAGGAAGAGTAGGGCCACTAGGAATAAGCACTGGTGCTCCTTTGAGAATATATCTCCATGCTCCATTCTAGAATTAGTCTGGATCTGACCAATCAGAACCGATTTAATTTAGTGCATCTGGTTCTAATGGGTATGCGCTTCCGTTGCTGTGCAGCTAGTCAGTTTGAGGACATGGCCGGGGACGAGGTGGTTATATATATCTATATATATCTATATCTATATATATATATATATATATATATATATATATGAATATCAACATATTTTACGTACGAACCCCTCTGAATCTATCTCATACCGATTGACTACTTCATTTGTTTTGTGTGAGTACGTTATATGTTTCTTCTATATAATACTACCTATTACTATATATCATTTTCCTTAAACGTATATATTTATATATATATATATATGAATATCAACATATTTTACGTACGAACCCCTCTGAATCTATCTCATACCGATTGACTACTTCATTTGTTTTGTGTGAGTACGTTATATGTTTCTTCTATATGATATTACCTATTACTATATATCATTTTCCTTAAACGTAGACCTCTGCACAGTCCCGAAATGGGAAGGCCTACGACTCCACCATGGAATGTGTGGATAGGGTCACCCATGCATTTCATATGGCTACTACCACTCTACCATAGAATGTATGGATAGGGTCACCCATGCATTTCATATATGACTACTACCACTCCACCATAGAATGTATGAATAGGGTCACCCAAGCATTCCAGAACTACTACCCTACCACGTGTGGCTATAGATGAGCACACACACGTGCTAGCATGCATCACTGCCACATCTCTCATAGACACGCGCATAAAGAGTTCCCCAAACGCACCTGTTCATACCCTCATTTAGGACCTATTTTGTCCTCATTTGTTTTGTCTCCGTTTTTGGTGTGCTTTAGGTATGCACTACGGACCTCCCCCCAATAGAAATGGCCCAGTCCTGCGCGTTAATTCTAGAGGACAGCCTGTGCCTGGTACCGGTCCGCTTTCGAGAGAAGGTACGTATAAGTCTCCTGTGTGAGTTTGTACGTATTCCGGATTGCACCCGAATTGTTGTCCTTTTTCGGGAGCTTTTGGGCCGACCCCAGGTCTTTTTTTGTTGTTGACGCAGTGGCGGAAAACGCTGAAGCTCGCTTGACCCTTATATGGTCCAATGATAATAAGTTCAACCCCATCCATTGTTCTATTATTAAACTCTATAAGTAGAGCTACTTCTACTTTGTTCTATCAATATATGTTTAACCTGTGCATGGCGATCCTGCAAGAACTCCAGGCCCACCATAGACCCACACATCTCCAATTGCATGTGTCATTCTGTAATTAGAAGAACCAACTCTTGTCCTGTTCTATAATTGAACTCGCTCTTGTCAGTTTTATGAATAATGGAACTACCCCTTGTCCCGTTCTATAAATAGGACTAATTCTTGTCCCTTTCTATAAATAGAATTAGCTCGTCAGTTGTATAAATAGAATTAACCCCTGGCCCGTTCTATAAATAGAACTAGCTCTTGTCCCGTTCTATAAATAGGACTAACTCTTATCCCGTTCTATAAATAGGTTCAAACCAGCCCGCAGCGTACGGTGGGCCCGGCGGACCGCCAGGACCGCCACACATGCAACGACCACACAGCAGAGGAAACTCAAACACACCGCAGAGAAACCACATGGGCGCATCACCACAGGGACACCACCTGCCACCCGCAGCCAATGTACGCAGATGCATGTGTGTGTGTGTGTGTGTGTGTGTGTACATGTAGTGTGTATATATGTATATATATATATATATATATATATATATATATATATATATATATATATATATATATATATATATATATATATATATATATATATATATATATATATATATATATATATATATATATATATATATATATACCTATATAGATATATATATGTGTGTGTGTGTGTGTTTATGTATATGTGGGGGTGCGGGGGGGTGCGCATTTCTTCATTTTCACTTGTTTGCTCACAATGTACCCATTAAAGCAACCATATAATCGGCCTGAGTTACCTACCAGATGCCCTTGTCTATATTTACTTGCAATGAAAACTCTAAATTGTATCTTAAAACAAATGAAATCTGGTCCTACACTTTCCTGATTTCTGGTCCTAATTGTCTGGGTGCTTTTCAAACCGCCAATCAGAGCCGAGCCCAGACACTATACTCCTCAACCGACCCACAATCATACGGTGTGGATGCCAAATCTCAATTAGAGGCCGATATGGATCAGTACAGGTACACTCATCTACTTATATCCGTGTGTTTGTTGTCAGTTTAAATACAATAGTATGTTTTAGGGCTTGTAACCCTAAAACCCTAGAACCCTTACCCCCTAAGACCTAAGAGGCTGATATGGATCCGTACAGATACACTCATCTGCTTATATCTGGGTGTGTTTATCGGGAGTGTAAGTATAGTTGTATTTTCTGAATGACATATTCTATGCACGCGGCATGTTGATTTCTTAGCACGTTGGTTCTAACACGATGATATGGTCGTAGCTGTAAGATGATAATATGGTCGTAGTTACTATGACTAAACCTACGACTATGCCTATGACTATAACTACAACTACATACACACACCAATGCACTCACAAACACAAACGCAGTACAGAATGCAATGGGCCTATTACTATGACTATGCCTATGACTACAACTACAACTACATGCACACACACCAATACACGCACAAACACAAACGCAGAACAGAATGCAATGGGCCCAGTACTATGACTATGCCTATGACTACAACTACAACTACATGCACACACACCAATACACTCACAAACACAAACGAAGAACAGAATGTAATGGGCCTAGTACTATGATGATGATGACTATGACTACAACTACAACTACATGCACACACACCAATACACTCACAAACACAAACGCAGAACAGAATGTAATGGGCCTAGTACTATGACTATGCCTATGACTACAACTACAACTACATACACACACACCAATACACTCACAAACACAAACGCAGAACAGAATGCAATGGGCCTAGTACTATGACTATGCCTATGACTACAACTACAACTACATGCACACACACCAATACACTCACAAACACAAACGCAGAACAGAATGTAATGGGCCTAGTACTATGGCTATGCCTATGACTATTTGCACCCACACTCCGTAGTAGAAGTTTTGCGTGTGTGCGGACACCAGTTTGATTCGATTCCATTAAATCGTTTTGTAGTTGTCGTTTTACTTCTCAGACGTACCCAACAAAATCATCCCAGCGCATCTATTAACTTATCAATCGGTGCTTCAACTCTACACTTTTATCCAATCATAGCATCTTTTAATCATCGTCTACCAATAACATATCATCTTTTAATCATCGTCTACCAATAACATATCATCTTTTAATCATCGTCTACCAATAACATATCATCTTTTAATCATCGTCTACCAATTACATCCAACTATACCATCTGTGCTCCTCCTTATACCCTCAATTACACCATCCTCCGTCCCTCTAACATCCTTATACCTTCACGTACACCATCTTCGTCCATCTCCTGCCCTTTCCGTTACATCCGATTAAACCATCCGTATCCTTCCTCACACTCACCCACACCATCTTCCTTCTCTCTCTCGTCCTAACACCAGTTCACTTACATCATCTTCCTTCCCTCTCTCGTCCTATCACTTCTGAACAGTTCACTTACACCATCCTCCTTCTTTCTCTCGTCCTATCACTTATGAACAGTTCACTTACACCATCCTCCTTCTCTCTCTCGTCCTATCACTTGTGAACAGTTCACTTACACCATCCTCCTTCTCTCTCTCGTCCTGTCACGTAGACGTATCACTTATGAGAAGGCCAAAGGATCAGAACGCGTGGCAGCTGAGGACCTCGACGCATTCTCCACAGCCAATGAGGGCGGCAGACAAACACAAGTCACGCTACGCAAAACACCCGACGAGTCCCTTGGATTCATGATCACAGAGGTGTGTGTAAGATTGAAACAATTATATGTTTGTGGGAGGGAAGGCATATATGTATGTGTAAGGAGACGTGTGTGTGTGTGTGTGGGAGGGAAGGTATATATGTGTGTGTGTGTGTATGGAGATGTGTGCTCTGCTCATGTACTCTCCTGTACTTGTCTGCCCACCCCTTGTTAATTCTAATATACCTCTGATCCATTCATTAATGTATGATTCATCCATTAATATACCTCTCTGATTCATTCATTAATGTATGATTCATCCATTAATACATCTCTCTGATTCATTCATTAATGTATGATTCATCCATTAATATACCTCTCTGATTCATTTATTAATGTATGATTCATCCATTAATATATCTCTCGAATTCATTCATTAATGTATGATTCATCCATTAATATATCTCTCTGATTCATTCATTAATGTATGATTTATCCATTAATATACCTCTCTGATTCATTCATTAATGTATGATTCATCCATTAATATATCTCTCGGATTCATTCATTAATGTATGATTCATCCATTAATATACCTCTCTGATTCATTTATTAATGTATGATTCATCCATTAATATATATCTCGGATTCATTCATTAATGTATGATTCATCCATTAAATATACCTCTCTGATTCATCCATTGTTTGTGCACGCTATCCCAGACGAGTCGGTCGTCCTTGCTGCCGTGTGTCTTCGTGTCACACATCTATCCGGGAGGCGCCGCTTCTCGAAGCCACTTACTTCACGTGGGCGATACTATACTCGCAGTCAATGGGGTGGTAGGTAGAATCAATACGTTTATTGGGCTTCTTTACGTTTTCTAGTGTCATTGTTTTTTAATTTTATGATGTATATTGTTTTGTTTATATAATGTACATTATATCGGTTATTTAATTTACTCTATATTGATTATGTACTGTATATTGTATTAATTATATAATATGCATCATTGTATTTATATAGTGTACACTATTTTATATTTTAATTATATAATGTGTATCATATTAGTTATATACTGTACACTATTTTACAATTCAATTCTAAAATGTACAATTCTCTAATTATAGAACATTGTATTATTAGTGTGCAATATATACAGTGCTAATTTCTATAATGTACAGCATTTTATCTCTATAGTTCACACTATCAAGTTATCTGTATACTGTACATTATATTGCTTACCTACCGTGCCTTGATGTTGACACATTGGTCATATGATACTTGTTTGTATTTATTATATAATCCCCCCATTCGCTATTATATTGTCTATATACTGTTTGTATTTATTATATAATCCCCCCATTCACTCTATTCAGTCACTGGTGGGTCTGCCCTTTAAAGAGTCGCTGAAGCTCTTCAAGGACCTCAGGTGTGTTGTTGTGCTTTTTATAGAAAACTAGCGTGTACAGCCAAACACACTGTGGTAAATAATATTGGGTACAAAATAAGAATCCGCGATAATGTGCATCCTTGCGTATATTTGCAATCTAGTGTATCTTTTGGCTCTGTTTTGTGTGTATGTGTTTTATGGAATGTTGCATATTGTAATGTGTTTTGTGTATATTTGCAATCTAGAGTAGTGCCTCTTTTGGTCTGTTTTGTGTGCAATTGTTGTATGGAGTTGCATTTTTTGGTCCTATTTTGTGGTTTGTTTGTTTTTTATGGTTTTCTTTTCTATGTCGGGAATATTCATTCTGTTTTGTGCATATTTAAATTCTGTAATGGTGCATCTTTTGGGCCTATTTTGTGTGTATTTGTTGTCTGGGATATTGCATATTTTGGGTCTGTTTTGTGCATATTTTGTGTATATTTCAGGAATTAACCGTTTCAACCCGCGCCGCTGCCGTTGTGGACACCTCCAGTTAGTTTGCGACATTTCCCTTTCGTGGTGTACCAAATTATAAATGCGCGACTGGTTCTCCGTATTTACGACATTTGTCCGTAATATGCGATATACCGCGGTCTATTGATAGCACAACTGCAATGGACATTTCCCTTTCGTGGTATACCAAATTCTGAATGCGCGACTGGTTCTCCGCATTTACGACATTTGTCCGTAATATGCGACATACCGCGGTCTATCAATATAGCACAACTGCAATGTGCACTCTGGCCCTCTATATTCACAACAGTGTTGGAACTGAAATCAACTTGACTGTGGTACCGGTCGACCCGGCTGTGACTGTGACCATCGACAGACGAATGTCTCCCGCGGGAAAACTGGTATGTCTATGTATGTCCACTTATGTGTATAAATAGGGAGTGAATGCGTACATATGTCTGTGTATATACGTACATGTGTACATGTGTATGTGTGCGTATGTACAAGGCGAGTGTGTGTAGAGTAGTAAACGTATCATGTCAAGAAGTATGATCACTCTACCTACTGTACCAACGCCCTCATTGCCCGAGAGCATTTCTAATGTGCATCTATGGATTTAAGATTAACCATTACTTTACCCTGCTACAGGGATTGGGTGTACTGCATGCTGACACACACACATATATATATATATATATATATATACGTATATACTTACATACTCTGTGTCATACTCTGTGCTAATGAACCAGCCATTACTTTACCCTGTTACAGGGATTGGATGTACTTCATGCGGAGATTGTGGCCGTGGATAGGGGCGGTGCTGCGGAGATAGCTGGGGTCAAGGTAGGTATTGTGTATCGACGGGATAGGGTTTGACCTCAAACGTAATGCCAGTTGTTCATATTATCTGTTTGTGATTGCAGAGTCTTGGTATTCGACATTTTGAAGCACTCACTTTATGTGCCATATATATATATATATATATATATGTAATATGCTATGAATCGCACACAATGTGTGCGTAGTTCATACTGTCTGTGTGTGATTACAGAGGATTGTTGTGTTAATAAGTGTCGTAGCTGGTCGACGGATTCTACCAGGTGGTCCGACTCCTATGGTTATGATCATAAATGGTTTTATAGATATGGGTGTAGGTATGGTCAAAACAATGCACACCGTAAATGTTTGCGAACGAGTGTCGGTGAATAAGAGCTTGTGCATTTAACATTATGAGATGTGTCTAATTATGTATGTACATACATCACATGTGTGCTCACGCACACGTCCTTAGTTCTGCACACCCACTCACACTTTGATGAAACAAGTTTCTCGGCAAAGGCGCAGCGTATTTTGTATCCAACAGGCACATCGGTTGTATATATATATATATGTGTGTGTGTGTGTGTGTGTGTGTATGTATATATATGTATATATGTATATATATATATGTGTGTGTGTGTGTGTGTGTGTGTGTGTGTGTGTGTATGTATGCAAGCATGTATGTATTTATGTATATGTATATATATATATATATATATATATACGTATGTGTATCCTTGCGCCTGTTTTTCTGTTTGTCTCGCTCTCTCATCACGTTAACGCGCGCACACACACACTGCTATCAGCATGCCTGTATGTAAATCAATATCACATCTGTATGTCCCATCTATTATCACTTCCTCATCACATAGTCCAAACACACGCACTGCTAGAAGTATACTCATATATCCAGTTCCATCATCCCACACTCCCACACTCACTGGCCAACTTATGTGTTGTTCTTTTTAGCCGGGGCATTTGATCCTGGAAGTCAACGGACAGTCCGTGGTTGGCTGGGACCACGAAAGGTTAGTCATAGCCATTTGCATACCAGTACGGCCATGTGTGCACCAATACGGTCACATGTGTGACAGTACGACTATATGTGATAACAGTACGACAATGTGTGTAACAGTACGACCATATGTGATGAGAGTACGACAATGTGTGTAACAGTACGACAATTTGTGAGAAAAGTACGACTATATGCGTACCTATACGACAATATGTGTACCTACACGATCATATGTGTACTGATACGACTATATGTGTACCAATACAGTGCCAGTTATTATACGCACGACCTAACGTTTTGTCATATCCTACTTACTGTAGTCAGCTTGCTTCGTTTGGTGATTGCTCTAATATACTGTCAGGTTACAAGTTCTTATACATACAGCGTAATTAGGGCCAGAAAGATGGCACAGGACTCAAATCCGATAGTCGATGGGTTTGTGGACGTGTTGATATCCTGTTTGTTGTGGTCGTGTGAGGATCCGTACACGTGCTTAAGTATGGTCTCCGCTGTTTGTTCAAGCCATCGCCGTCTCTACACATACAGTATTGTCCGGTCGATGAAGGCTGAGATTGTGACCTTGAAGACCATGCCCCGAGATTTGTTCGCAACACTAATGAAGCACGAGACATCGCGACTTGAAAAGAAGCCTAAGGGTGCTAATAGAAACATATAAGATAGAAAAATAGCCTAAGGGTGCTAAAAGAGCCATAAAACGACAGCAAACTGAAAGTAATCATCTAATAAAGACTTTTGGAGCGATTACTCATATTCTTTTGATAGGGGTGCCAATAGAAACATATAAGATACAAAAGTACCCAAGGGGTGCCAATAGAAACATATTAGATACAAAAGTAGCCAGGGGTGCAATTAGAAAAATAAAATAAAGTAGCCAAGGGAAGCTAATAGAAACAAAAGGTACAAAAGTACCCAAGGGGTGTGTAGCATCCAGGGACCAGATAATCAGAAAAGCCAACCCTAAACCCAAAACCCAGGATTATCAAATACTGAATTTTGGATCTAGGATCCAATACTTTTGATAGTGTGATCAGAAATAGAGGCGGGATTACCGGTAGATGACACCGGGACTCCCGCGTGTGAGAGAAACACTCAAGTTAATTGAGTCTAGTGTAAGAAATAACTAACACAAATAAAGACTCAATACGAGTCCTTCAGCCTAGGACTTGTTACGACAAAGTCATACTATTTCTATTTCAGATACAACCTCAGTTCGGTACCTAGAAAGGTATAAACATAAGAACTGACACATGTCAAACGTGTCATATCTTAATGACACTTATATATTCCTCTGATAGAACTTGCTCCACACTTACGTGTGAACACAACTGCAAGATATATATAACCCGGATAAAAGGGTAAATAAAGTTATTCTGTACTTGGCTCTAAATGGTGAAACAGGTTATGGGCCTACATGCTTAACCTTCTTTAGCTACCTTACATAGCTTCTTTGTTGTATAACATTCCCTATTTAGCTACACACAAGGCTCAATCCTTAACGGTACAATAATATCGGGTTTACATCAATCCGCCTCCCTCACCATGACGCTGGTCTTCACCCTTCCTCCTGACTTCTCATCTCTTCCTGATGCTCGCGACTTTCGTGATACGAATTGGCCTGGTTGCCCGCCTTACACCTCGCTCCATGAAGCTAACACCCATCTTCTTAGCATTCATGCCCTACTTTCTGACTTCGATCTCCTGGCACGCGACATTCCCGTCAGCACCGCTCAAGTTCTTGCTCACCTTGTCGTTGCTCGCACTACCGTCAATCATCTGAAGACCTAAAGCGACCAAAACCTTGCAGAGGCTAACAAATACAAAACCAACACCATCAACCTCGAATTTGATCTCAATCAACTCCACGATCTTCACGCTAGTATCGAACGTGAGCTTGATCGACTCAAAAACCGCCTCGATACATGCCAAACTAAACTTACCAATACGGAAAATCTTCTCAATATCGCTGTCCAGTCCAGTCATGGTACAACAGATATTCAAGCTCAATTTCATCAACTCAATCAAGAACTCAAGGCCGCCCACGACCAAATATTGACACTCTCAACCACGTTCGCAAATCGCCCACCTCAATCGCTGAAAAATATGGCATCACACCTGAACCTCCTGGCATCTCAGTCGTCGCTTGCCCCAAATTCAAAGATAACTATACTCGCACCAAACTTCAGGACCACACCAACTTTGGCAATTGGGTCGTCGGGCTTCGTATGGAGGCCGAACATTTCGGTGTTCTACATCGTTTACACCCCCAGTGTAACGATCCTAGTGTTGGCGGTAGCCCTGATATGCTTGCTGCCGCCAAATGTCGCCGTATACTCATCCACTCCTTAATTTCATCTACAAATCCCACATGTCTAAGCCCCCTTCTGAATTCTTCCGCCACATTTGTGTCACTACCAACACCGGTGGCCACGGTCGTTTCCGGAGCGCCATGCAGAAACTCAAGATATTCGGCAACGACTTCATAATGCCGGCGAAGTCATTCCTGACAAATATTTGGTCTGCGCTCTTCTCCATAGCCTTGGCGACGACTACAAGCTTCTCCGCTCTGATGTCTTTACTCACAAAATTTGCTGGTGATCACCACCTTGATGTTTCCACTCCTGTCTCTGGCCTTCATACCTTCACTACACCCCCTCCTTCCTCCACTGTCATCTCTCGCGATCCGTCGCGTCGCAATCACTCTTGTCCGATTTGCAAGACCTCTGATCACGGTATCTTTGGTTGCCCCGATTCTATTTGTCGTCGCTGCGGCACTAATGACTAATAAGGCAACAAGTGCCCAGTTGATCGTGCCACTCTTACATGCACTAAGTGCTCTCGTCCCGGCCACCTTGTCATCGCCTGCCTTTCCAACTGAAACAACGGGGTCCCCTGTGGCATCCACCCAGGCCACATTCGTTCTCTTTCCTTTCACCCATCTGCCACACCCCCCCCACTAGCCTCTATCGCATACACACAACTATGTATCGGCAAAGACCCACCCCCCCCGACCACCTTCACAATTCCCTTATCGACTCCGGCGCCACTATTGATATTCACACTTCTTCTGATGGTTTCGTCGACATCGAAACCGGCCAATTTGTTGTGGAGTTTTCCGACAAGTCACACATCACCCTCACCCAACGTGGTCACGTTCCCGGTCTCGATCCGGTTCTTATCATGCCCCAAGCAGGCCAAGACATCCTCTCTGTTCGCCTTTTACAACGTCAAGGCTTCTCCCTCTCTTTTCCGCCTCAACTTGATGTCTCTAAACCCACCGAATGTATCATCCATCCTCCCCCAGGCTCTACAGGCTCTTCCCTCCATATTCCTGACCTCAACGTCCTTTATAAACTTGCCACTTTTCCGCAACCCACCCTCTCCCATTGGCATGACACCATGGGCCACATGCATCCTCGCATACTCCGCCCTACTTTAACACAGAACAATATTGATACATACACTCCACAGCATGAGTCTACCGACAATTGGAAACTTAATCCTACTTTGTTTCATTTCAAAAACACGTCGTCGAACCATTCGGTCCTGTCGACGTTAACCTTTTCGCTAACGCGGACAATGCTCAAGTGCCTACCTACTGCAGTCTGGAGCCCTCCGCCCCCCTCTATGATGCCTACGCTCAATCTTGGCGGCAGCCTCACGTCCACCTGTACGGTACTATTCCTTTCACGAAAAAGCACTGGTCTGCTACTTTTGCTAAACTCAACAGTGATAACAGCTGCGTCACTGTTGTTTTCCCCCTCTCGCCCAACAACAAGTGCTACCAACAAACACTTCTCCAGCTTCACTCTCACGTTGAAATCATCCGCATTACTTACTCGACTTTTCCCCGCCATGGCGTTGATGTTGTCCAAGCCCCGCGTTAGCGCTATATTTGTGCCGCTCAACTCGGCAACATTCAACACGCTATTCCCCCTACCGCTGCTCTTCTTACAGCCCAGGCTAATGTGGAAACCCATCACAATGACACCACCTTTTGCACGCCCTGCGTTCAGGGCAAAATGCGCCGTCGCCCTTTTTCACGCCAACTCAAAATTCCTGTTACTTGTCCTCCCATAGCTACCGTCTTCCACGTTGACCTTGAATCTGGGTTCCCTTCCTCTGTCTCCGGTTGTACTTTGAATATTAAATATGTCGACGCTAATTGTGGGATGACTTTTACTTATCCTCTCACCACAAAGAACGAATCTGCCGATACCCTTGATCAATTCTACACTGCTCTTGGCCCTACGCTTCTAGCCCGCCTCGCCGAACTCAAGTGCGATCGTGGCGGCAAATTCCTCTCCTGGGTTTTCAACGCCATTAATACTGTCCACCATGTCTCAGTCCGCTTTATCCCCACCAACTCCCCCACTCTCCGCGGTCTTGTTGAACGCGCTAACGGCTACATTAAAGACGAAAAGCACAGCCTCCTTGCCCACTCTCAGCAACCTGTTTAAATATGGGCCGAAACTATCCGGCATGCCACTCTGTTGCAAGACATTCGTCGTAACGAACGTAATCCCGGCTTGAAATCCTCCTGGGAGATGCTTTATGGTGAACAGCCTGACGCTCGTAACGGATGCCAGGTCGCCTACGTCAACCAAGACCCTCACCACAAATCGATGATCGTGCCCTCTTTGGTGTTTATCTCGGCCACGACACAAAGTCCAGTGCCCGCACTGGTCACATTTGCCATTCACGTGATGCTCAATTTAATGATCGCGTATTCCCCACATGGACCACCGTCGTACCACCCCTCTACCTCAATTTCTCACGCCTGCTCTGCCACAGCCACCACTCGTTCCCATCCCCTCCTTCCGCCACCCCCTCTCTGACCTCTGTACACTCACCTTCATCCCCCGTACGCCCTCCTGTCGCACCCGACACAGCTTCCCCAGCCTCAGGAGGACTCTTCTCTTTCAGGGGAGGACTCATCTGTCTCAGGGGAGAACTCATCTGTTCCAGGAGAGGAATCCTCCGTCCCGGAAGGGGACTCATATGTCTCCGGCGAGACTTCTCCTGTTTCCCAAGAAGCTCCTGTTATCTCCCACGCGACTTCTTCCGCTTCAGGGGAGCCTATAGAGGCACCGCCTCCTTCCTTAGAGGACTCCATTAACCAATCCCTTCAACCGCACATCACTCGTCATCTGTCATCCCGCACTCTCCGAGGCTTACTGTTACCCCCCCGTGTTAACAGTGGCTTACTCAATACCCCTGCTCTCTCTAATAACATGCGTATGACCGTCAAATGACTGCTCTGCTTGCCACTCCCAACTCTATGCCCTCCTCCCACGTACATTGGTCCCCTGACCTTGAAAACACTGGCCTAAAGTCTCTTTCCCCTTATCTACCTGCCCTAAAGAACTTGCGCTCAAGCACAAATAAGAAAATCGCTCCCTTCATCTCAAACGAACACACCGGCAGCATAAAGCCGACAAATATCTCCGTCGTGCTACCCACCGCCTTGCTCCCCAACACCCCAATACTTCTTCTTCCCTACCAACCCCAGCTTCTCATATTCCCCCGACTGCCGCCGTCCATTCTCCGGTCGATGTCCCGCCTGCCGCCATCACTCCTCCGGTCGATGTCACGCTTCACACCCCACCACCTTCTCCACAACCCATTTTCAACGACACTGCCAACAAGATCTACACTCTTTGGTGCTACTGTTCAATCCGAACCCCTCACCCTCAAAACCATTCGTGAAGCCCTACGCGGTGATGACGCTGATCTTTGGCGTATCGCCATTCAGCGTGAGCTTGACAGCCTCGCTAAAACTCGTACTTACGATTCCTTGCAGCCCGATGACGTCCCCTACGATGCTTTCGTCGTGTCCAGTAAATGGGTCTTAAAAATTATAATGATCGACGGTACCGTCGATAAATACAAGGCCCGCTTATGTGCGCGTGGGTTCACCCAGACCCAAGGTATCAACTACGGCGAAACCTTTGTCCCCACATGTTCCCATGAGACACTTCGTTCCGTCCTCGCTGTTGCTGCCTCTCAGGGCTGGACAGTTGAACAAATGAATGTCGATACTGCCTACTTATATACTGACTTAGATCAGCCTATTTACATGCGTCCCCCTCCTGGCTTCGTCTCCGTCGGCCTTCCTTCCACCTCCATTCTCTCTCTCTTAAGAAATGCCTATACGGCTTCAAACAATCTGGCCGTCTATGGCACGCCTTAATCCGATCAAAGCTCCTTGCCATAGGCTTCTCCCAAAGCGTCACCGACCCCTGTATGTTCATCGTCAACAAGCCGGACTTTTCCTGCATCGTCCTCTTATACGTCGATGACCTTATTATTTGTGGTCGCCGCGAGTCTGACACCGCCCATTTCAAAACTCGCATTCAGAATGAGTTCAGTTGTAAAGATATCGGCAGACCTCACTGGCTTTTTGATGTTCGTGTCCTTCCTACTGACAATTCTATCAGCCACGTTCAAGATCATTACGTTCACGACGCTCTCCAACAGTTTGACCTTCTCGACGCACACTCTGCTCTCACACCCGCCACCCAAGACACCATTGGCACCAACGACGGACCCCGTTACACCTGTGCTTACCGTGAGTTAATTGGCACTTTGTAGTACTTGTCCGTGCTCACTCGCATCGACATCAGCTTTCCACTCAATAAATTGGCTCGCTTCATGACTAATCCATCGCTCGCTACCTTAAAGGTACTCCCAACCTTGGTCTCATCTATCGTTATCTTGCCGGCCCTCCCATCATCGATGCTTATGTAGACACTAACTACAACGCCTGTCCCGACACTCGCCGTTCCACTAGTGGCTTCGTTCTTCGTCTCAATGGCGTTCCTGTCGTTTGGAAATCGAAACGCCAGAAAACAGTTACTACCAGCACAGCTGAGGCCGAATATTACGCCGCAACCGAAGCCGGAAAACAAATTCATTGGCTTCGTAACCTTCTCGGCGAACTCGGTTTTCCACAGGACTCCCCTACCCCAATTTATTGTGATAAACAATCTGCCATTCACGTCATAACGGACACCGGCTCCAACAAACCGCTCAAGCACGTTGATATTCGCAACAATCATATTCGCGATCTTCAATCTCAGGGCATCATCGACACTCAATATGTCACCACACATAGCAATAATATTGCTGACATACTTATTAAAAATACCCCCCGCCCGACTCATTCTCGCCACATTGGTAATCTCCTTTCCTCTGTCCCCCGTTCCTCCATCGCTACACACGGAAACAATCTAGGGGAGATCCATAATGGTGAACTGTAGATTGTATCCTCCACTTTATCCATATACTAATGGTTTTAGAGGAGCGTTACGACAAAATCATCACTATTTCTCCCATTTCAGATACAACCTCAGTTCGATACCTAGAAAGGTATAAACATAAGAACTGACACATGTCAAACGTGCCATATCTGAATGACACTTATATATTCCTCTGAGAAAACTTACTCCACACGTACGTGTGAACATAACTGCAAGATTTATAACCCTGATAAAAGGGTAAATAAAGTTACTCTATACTTGGTTCTAAATGGTTAAACAGAACTTTTACCTGGCTGTAGGATTCGCACTTGAGAAGAGGTCTATTGTTTCTTCGTGTCGTATCTTATTAGCTACTCTCAAGCTCTACATTTATAACAATATCCTTACCACGGTAAGTTAACTTACAGATACACAAATCTGTCATACTAACTCCTTAGTGTAGTTAAGAATAATCACACATTTAAAAGGAGATAACTGGAAGACAAATGGATATTGAAGACGATGAACGAGAAGAGTAAGAGAGGAAGAACATAGCAGGAAGTAGGGAAGAACAAGAGAAACTTCAGCAAAAAGAACAAGTGTCCAAGAAACCAAGCTCGTCCAAAGATATCACGCGGTCGCAAAAAAGTGAGTAAGACTAGGGTGATCCAAGGTAAGCACTCTTAGCAAAACAAACGTTAGGAACAGCGTACCCAATTTATTGTTTATGTTGGAACACTAGTAAAAACACAAAAGTGTCATAGTGATAACTCCCTTAATATAGAGACAATACCAAGTTGGGAACCTAGTAAATTCAAGGAAGTGTCACAGTAATATCTTCTTTATTTTTATAAGACAAACACTATCAAGAGAGAAGTTCTGTACGTATCCAGACCAGAACACTCTACTACAGAGGGGCTAGGGATGAACACAGAATCAAGTCAAGAGGACGAAAATGTAATAGAATTGCAAACAGGAACTCACAGTGCCTGCAACAACACCCAAATAAGGGTTAGGTATATGTTAATAATAAATTGTACATATGAAGTCACAACTAAGTAAGTGCAAACATTACAAAATATACTATGAAGATACTACTAAAGAATCAACAACTAAAATTAGAAGACCTAGTAGAACAAAGAACCCCAATTCTAAATTTAAGACAAATCGAAGAATGAGCACGGACAATCAAATTAGAACTTGACAACACATGTGATAGAAGAGAAGTAAGAAGTAACGTAACATATATCACAACACAACACGCGAACAAGAAAATAGTTACCTTACAAACAGGCTAACCTCAAATCAGACAAAGGGAGCCTACAATTCTCAAGTATACACCCATCGAGGCAGATCGAATATGCATAAACGTAGAACGAAGAAATATACCAAATCACAATCTAATTAAACTTACTACATAAAGTAAACACACAAACACGTCAAGCCAAGAAAAGTAACACTCGTACGAAACAAGCAAACAGGTGACACACACATACATGGTGAGCATCGAATTGAATATCTCTGAGGAGAAATCGTGCAATCTCACACTAAGAGACACAACATAAGGCAGGATACAGATACCTACAGAGGACGAGTGTCCAACAAACACAAAAACTATCAAAGATAATGAAATAGCCGCACATAAACGAGCTTCGAAACACCTAATTCAAGTGAAATCATCAGATGTACACTTTAAAATCATCTACACCATCAAATTACCACTAACTACGAGGAAGCCTCAAAGTAACAATCCTCAAGTTCAAAAGAGTACAAGTAACTTGGGTGGAACTTCATAACCACAAGCCATACACTCGCACCCAATAATTAAAATCACAGTTCACAATCCATGGACATTGACATCTAGCTATAGCGTACACCTCACGTTTAAGTCTGGCCACAGTGAGATCTAGGCAGACTGGCACACACTTGAGGGTCATTCACTTATGAGAATAAGGTGCACATAGAATCGTAGTGTGAACAACAGAAATGACTAAGAGTATACACTCCACAACTCATGGACACATACATCCAAGATTTCAAACGGCTAAATTAGATTTAGCACATAGAAGCACGTAGAACGAAAACGCAATGATTCATCGAGAAAGTATAAGTGTCAATACCAAAGAGCAAGAAACAAACTTGGGTTGCACTCCACGATCACCAGCGCTACACAAAATAGCGCATATTGTACTCCACAGTCACCAGCTCTGCTCTAGCACGCAAGGTTAACGAGCGAGATCCACACTCCATGGACAACAAAGTACAACAATAGAGTACATAATCACCTCAGTGTGGCATCAACGAGCAAAATTACATTACAGGGACACACCAGTATATAAACACGCAAGTTCAAGAAGACGGTGCACAATCGCAAGAACATGGACATCAGAAACATACAAGAAGCATGAAGCCACACACACAACGTACAGTATAACTCAAGCACAAGGACCAACAATACAATAATCACAAGCGTTACAGTAAACAAGAGCAACAGATGATCTTAAACAAAACATCAATGCTAACAATAACAGAGCACATAGTGACAGAAAGTACACAAACAACTGAACAACTAGTTCGGTATAAACACACAATATAAGTCTATAGAACGAAATAAAACACCGGAAGCCCACGAGTTTTTGGCACCTCATAATCAAAAATTGTAAAAACAACACGAAAACCATAAACCAAAGAGGCTAAACCAGTCAACCAAGTTTATACACAAACTCGAGACATAAACCAATGTTTATCAGTTCAAACCAAAAACACCAAAAACAAACCATATACCACAGTTCCGACCAATTCAATCAAACAAGAGTACACACTGCGTACAGCACAACCATTGTACATCACGGAGGAAGCCCCATCAAGGTGATAAATCGATTTTAACATAGAACATACGCATTACCAAAGAACCATACATTGTGTGTAAGGGACTACAATGAGTTCTAACACCGCATTGAACACTGATCACACAGAACAGTCAATGACGTCAGCGCCATACCAACGAACACGCGCAGCACGAAGGAGCCTACGCACATAAGTGAGCCCAAGTCGTACACACACCCGGAGGAGCACAAGTCGCACTGCCAGAACAAGACCAGTCGAAGCAGACACGATGCCAGTTTCACAAACATCCTCTCGTACTACCACTCCAAGCAATGGAGAAGGAAGCATCCACATGGACGATGAGTCCACACCAGCGCGAGCTCCAATGGACCCAGCGATGAGTAAGTACAACATAGTCTTGGACAAAACCATTTATGCAGGCAACTACTACGTAGTAGATATACTAGTCGACAAGTTGTATGCGCAAACAGTGGACGATCACATTGACAACAGAGCATTCCACAAGCTGCGCAAAGCAGTCCATGAACAACAACCCAATCGACTAGTTCCTGCATTAGATGAGTGGTTAGTAGAGCTATACAATAAAGCTATGAAGAACTGTGACACAAGTGATCACGATGAGTGCATTGCGATCAATGGCTTTATGAGCGAGTCAATTCTAACTAGATATCACGAAGGGGACAAAGCTTCATAACCAGAACTGAACAAACTACTCAAGATGAGTGAGTTCCCTAAGTGGCCAATAAACAAATATGTCAGCATGTGTTAGAGTACAATGTAGTAGACTTTAAATAAAGTGCAAATGTATCTAAAGTATGGTGCATTCGAATGAATTTATTTATGATCTCACCCTCAGTTATATACTGATGGTGTTTGTACTAGCGTTCAACCACTTGGCTTGGCCAGGGTAAAAACTCATATGATCAGTATGAGAAACCTTATGCAGAACACTTTAGCACTCGGATATATTTTCTAGAAATAAATATAACATATTCTCTGTTACCACACTCACTCGGACCTCGGCTCTCGGCTAGCCGGTGGCCCGTATTCTATAAATAGAATAATATGAGAAGAAGTCTCAAATTACTCTTACGTTCTCTCAGGCTGACCCACCTATACTTATATTAATTTGAGAAAAGTCCCAAATTACTCTCGGGCTGACGACGTAAAACGTTATTAACGCATATAGAAATACGCCTACTACTGTAGTCTCTCATCTCAGCATGGCTGATTGTCGTGATACAATTAAGTTTGTATCTGTAGCCAAAGACTTGTTTGCGAGCACAAATATGCCATTGATACAGTACCTCTCACTAGCACAAGAACTGCTCAGACAGACAGATGCAACCGAAGTGTCGCGCACTGCACTCAATAATATACGTAGTACCAAAATGCTTTGGCAAGACTTCATTGATGTGGAGGACTACAACATATTAATCATTGACAACCTATGTCGCACTCCAATAGACTATCGACTAGAGAATACGAATGTCGAAGTACGAGCACGGCTGCGTCACACAATGTTTGAGTTGGAGAAGCGTTACAAGTGCATGGAGAGAGGGGCTATCTATCAATTGGCATCTTCTCAAGGCATCACGTTGCCAAGTGAGAGACTATAGGTCTCAGGTCAGATTTTACAGCAAGAAACCATCTTTGATTTATGGAAGTCATCAGAGTCAGCTCACTCCTGAGAGCTAAGTCATTAGAGTTATCTCACTCCCGAGAGCTAATCAAGTTGCTCAAATTACTCTCAAGAGTTGAGTTATCACTTAACCGACTTCCGAGAGCAGATTAAGTTTCTCAACCGATTCCCGAGAGTGGATTAAGCCTGTCAACTGCAACATTCTAATAATAGCTGCGGTTCTATGTGAGTCACAACCTATGCGGAAAGGCATCATGTGATCAGCGTGAGATTTAGTTGCAGAGAAGTTGAAATAGAAAAGCATCGAAGTGTTAAAGTGTTCGGCATAAGGTTTCTCATACTGACCATATGAGGTTTTACCCTGGCCAGCCCAGGCGGCTGAACACTAGCACAAACACCTTAGGTATAAAACCAAAGGTGAGGTCAGAAATAAATATATACATTTGCACTTTATTTAAAGTCTACTACATTATACTCTAACACCAAGTGCTAGTCATGTGCGGTTTGCAAGCAGAGACAGATAAACTGATCAAGGCTCAGACAAAACCAGACGCGAGTAGTGGACACTCATTTGACATCTCAGAGAAGGTTTTTCATGAGCTCGTCGAAAACATGATCAGACAGGCAGCAATACTACAAGCTAATCGCAAGCGTGAAAGCAAACGAACGAAAAAATGCACTTGCTCGTGAACCACGAGCCACTCGCCCAAGATTGGACATACCTCTAGGGGGTCCACCCAGAAGAGGGGGACCACAAAGAGGTAGAGGCCCACCAAGGGGTGGCGGTCCACCAGGAGGGCAAGGCAGAGGTCGTCCCCTAGGACAGGCCACTGACACCCCTGCACCGCGAGGACCACGACCTTGCCCACACTGTGGTATAAATCCCTCACCACATGTGTTCAGCAAGTGCCCAAACAAAGCGGCAAACAACCGTTGAAAGGCAGAAGCACGAGAAGCGCAACAGAACCAAACAGTCCATGTTGACTAGTTGACCTTTACCAATGGCAACAAGGAGCAAGAGATGGATGAAGACCTATGAAAGGCTTGGTGGTCGGATGCTAACATGATAAACATGGTAGACATCGTGAATGCACACACTGATGAAGAAACGTTGTTAATTAATGCGAATGATATTGATTACACACCCATTTCTTTACTTCCGAATCCACGAGACCAAAGATTGCACATAGACATACAAATCAATGGCACCACATACAATGCACTAGTAGACTCAGGAACACAACACTCTTGTATGGATCGAAGTGTGAACTATACTTATCTATAATAGCACAACCTGACAACTCGCACAATCAGATGCAAGAGCACAACGCACAGGCTCCACAGAAGTATGTGATATAAAATACAGAGGCAGAAAAACCTCAAACTGCTTCGAGGTACTTAACCTCCCAGACATGAAATCCCTAATTCTTTTGGGAATGGACATTCTACCATAATTAGGCATATACTTAGCCGGGATAATCAACCCACTAATACCAACAGATGCCAAGTGAGAATCACTTCTTACACCCCATGAAGAAGACCCTGAACATGAACAAGAAGGATTCAGAGAATCACTCTCCGATTTGTTAGAACAAAATGGTCAGATCCCACCAGATGTACACTGCAACCTGCCAGGCTCAGTGGTAGAGATACCAAGTCAAGAAGTTAAAGCAAAGAACATTCATCATGCTAAAGTGAACTTTGTTACACACAAATACATACCACAAACAAATGAAATGTTCAGAAATGGGACAGAGATGGACACATACAAAAGAACAACATCCACACAGCTGAACCTGCCACTACTATCCACAGAAGAATTTGAACAGACGGGTCTGTTAAAGAAGCTACGCACATGTTTAGACTTAAGGGAAGTAATCTATTAACATGAACAAGACAAATTCGTTTTACCAAAGCTTACAAGGTGCGCAGTTGTTTCCCAAATTGGACTTAGCAGGAGGTTTCCACCACTTTAAAGTACATGAAAATAGCCAACACTTTTCACATTTTCACGGAGAGGAGCGCAATATTCATTCAAGTCAGCTCCATTTGGACTGCACTCGCTGACAGCACAATTCCAAAGAGTGATGGCCAACCTCCTCCTTGGCATTAAAGGGGTACAAATATATGTAGATGACATAGCATTGCGACTATGACAGAAGAAGAACGTAGACAAACAGTACGTGAAGTCATCAAAAGACTCAATGCTGCCAACTTCAGGCTAAACTACAATAAGTGTGCGTTTGCAGTCAAGACAGTCAATATACTAGGCGTCAAAGTAACTACCATAAAGGCAAAATGAACTAAAACATAGCCAACCTTTGAACACCAGAGCTCATTAAGAAATGGGAACTCAAAGATGCAAGAGCATGCTCAGCAACTTTCGCGTACCCAGTAGATGGAGTACCATTTCAGATCATGAATGATGCAAGTGACTATGCCATAGAGGGATGTCTGTTCCAAATTGTAGATGGAGTCTGAAGAGATATACCCTACTTCTCGAAAGAACTCAACCCTGCACAACAAAGTTATGGGACAAACACTAAAAAGTTGTTAGCACTTGTATACAGTCTGGAACGTTTTTCAGAATACATCAAAGGAGGCGTATAACACTGTGGACAGATCACAAAGCGCTATGCCAGATGAAGAAGCAGTAAACGCTGCATCCCATGCTCGCGAAATGGATAGGGTTTAAATCCATCACCACTTCACGATCCTACACGTGCCAGGCAAAGATAATGAAGTTGCTGACAGATTGTCACGACTACACGAAGACACCTTCAACATCGAAACATCGAATGTGTTGAAAGAAGCCAATGAGCACATGCAGAATGGTCAAGAATACACTAGCCTAGAGACAAACATGCCCATCCTAGTGTTAGCCATAGATTGGAACTACATCCACGATTCTTTCAAGATGCAGAAGGCCTGTTTAAATTCACCATCGATTTATATGCAGCTGCACACAATGCTTAAAACGCAAAGTTCTACACCAAAGAACAAAACGCGCTTCTACAAAAGCGGGCAGATGAGATAAACAAATGGGCGAATCCTCCTTGGAAACTCTTACCAGAAGTGTTAGACAAAGTCATAGAGGAAGCCACAAGCAGTACAATATGCGTTCCGTACCACCCAAAAAACCCAAATTCTTGTCATTACTTGAACAAGATCCGATGATAGTCGAAAACACAAACAACACGTTCCTCAAGAACGGTACAACGGCCTGTGGCCAACCACCATGGGGGGTCACATTAGTAGCCAAGATCGGCACAAAGTCCCCATACTTTGACCAAACACTAACACACCCTGCAGTAAATATTGCACACATACACATCACGGACGAGTCCGCAGAGCTAGACACAGTCAAATGTGAAAACAGAGCCACACTTATAGCTCAATACCATACAGCGGGTCACTACACCGTCGATGAAACATTGAACAACTCACACTAGATGGCCACACATGGTCTAGACAAAAGGAACACGTCAACCAATATATTGAGGGCTGTGTACCATGTCTCAAAAAAAAAAATCACAAGAAGGGATTCCACCCTTCACAATCAATAACAGCCGCATTCCCGAGCGACAGGATACAAGTAGACACCATTGGTCCCTTGATAGACTCGAACAAGGGCAACACGTACTGAGAGACTACAGGTTTCAGGCCAGATTCTACAGCAAGAAGCCATCTTTGATCTATGGAAGTCATCAGAGTTAACTCACTCCTGAGAGCTAAGTCATTAGAGTTAGCTCACTCCCGAGGGCTAATCAAGTTGCTCAAATTACTCTCAAAAGTTGAGTTATCTCTTAACCGACTTCCGAGAGCAGATTAAGTTTTTCAACCGATTCCCGAGAGTGGATTAAGCCTGTCAACTGCAACATTCTAATAATAGCTGCGGTTCTATGTGAGTCACAACCTATGCGGAAAGGCATCATGTGATCAGCGTGAGATTTAGTTGCAGAGAAGTTGAAATTGAAAAGCATCGAAGTGTTAAAGTGTTCGCATAAGGTTTCTCATACTGACCATATGAGGTTTTACCCTGGCCAGCCCAAGCGGCTGAACACTAGCACAAACACCTTAGGTATAAAACCAAAGGTGAGGTCAGAAATAAATACATACATTTCTACTTTCATTAAAGTCCACTACATTGCACTCTAACACGTACGTTCTGGTATGGCTAGATGTATATTCATCATATGCTATACTAAGACTAATGATGGACAAATCGGCAGCCACTGTGGCACGAACACTAGTACCAATCATGTGTGAACATGGATTTCCACAGGTCACACAGACGGATCAGGGCACAGAATACGTGAATGACATACTCTCAAAAATCATTGAGCCAGCACCGTCACAACACTTTGTGTCCAGACAATATCAACTCAAGGTAGTGGGGGCAAATGAGCGCTCACACAGAGCTCTTATCCCTTTACTACGGAAATTTGTTGAACAAAATCCAGGCAACTGATGCTCACGCCTCCCATTTGTCCAAATGGGCCACAACCTTCGCTCATCACGCAGACACAAATCACCAAGGTTCAATGTGTACTATGGGCGACGACAAAACCGACTCACCAATTATAACACACCGGTCAGTGCACCAGGTACAACAATACCATGGGAAACATGACTACAGAATCTAGAGGAGTCAATACGACCACAACTAGACGCCAATGTGGCACAATATCAAGAAAATGCGAGCAGCATTTGATCGCAAATACCAAGAGTATGTACACTTCCAGGAAGGGGACATTGTAATGGTTCGTTACCTAGGTGAATAAAATGACAGCATCATATGGAGGACCATACAAGATAGCAAGTAAAGAGGGCAACGTATATTTTGTCCGCAACCTTGATGGCACTCGCGCCCCCAAATATCCCAACTCAGTCAATGATGAGCTAATTGGTTTAGTCAAGAAGGCTAGCGAATCCGGAGATTTCACTACCAACAATCAAGTCCAACCATCAGAAGAGACTCAATTCTCCTCGATACTGGACCACAGAAAATCTACGAGAGGTGGAGGAACCCAGGACTTCCTGCTGTAATGGACAGAAGGCGAGCGCACCTGGACACAGAGAAACACTTAAGTAATAATTGAGTCCAGTGTAAGAAATAACAAACACAAATAAAGACCAGCTAGAAAAATGGTTGTAGGATTCACACTTGAGAGGAGGTCTATTATTTCTTCTGGCCGTATCTTATTATTCCAGTGTAAGAAATAACAAACACAAATAAAGACCAGCCTAGAAAAATGGCTGTAGGATTCATACTTGAGAGGAGGTCTATTATTACTTCTTACTCTCAAACTCTACAGGTGCCAATAGGAACATAAAAGATACAAAAGTATCCAAGGGATGCCAATAGAAACATATAAGATATAAAAGTAGCCAAGGGTGCTAATAGAAACATATAAGATACAAAAGTAGCCAAGGTTGTTAGTAGAAACATAAAAGATACAAAAGTAGCCAAAGTGACTAATAGAAACATAAAAAACATAAAAGTAGTCAAGGGGTCTAAATCACTACAGAAACCCCGGACAAACACCCCACCTCGAGCACTAGCCGTATAACCCATTCACCGTCCAGAGATTATGTCTCCTCGACCCCCCTGCCCCGAAAAGCATAGCTAAGACTCAGGCTGCCCCCGACTGGAGTCTATGGAAAGAAGCGATAGACATAGAACATCAAGCTCGTGCTAGAAATGAACTCACTGATGTCATCCCCATATCAGAAGTTCCCAATGATGCCAAAATAATTCACTCTAGGTACGTCTTTATTGATCGCAGTAAACCAGGATTGTTTACCAAGCATAAAACTACGGCCAAACAGCGGAGACTCAACACGGTTTATCCCAGCATCAACCAAGGAGAGAATCTAAACTCAGAGAGGGACACAGAAATATTTTAGATGGAATTATCTCGGAACCGAAATGCCGGGAGTATGGAATCAACAATATAGAATATCTCTGATGGGCATAAAGGCATCCCTAACTATCGGAGAAATACAATTTAAGAGTATAAGGCCAAAGATTACAATGGAAGCCACAGTCGTTGAAGACGTGGTGACGCTGCCTTTGGATTGGATCGTAGAATAAGTGAGAACCTTTTTCACCTTAAGATGTGTTTTTTAATGGCTCAAGAATTACGAGTCCAATGCATATAAAAGCAGGGACTCGAATCAAATAAATGACAACTACTCACTTAAAACTTAAAACACTTTAAGATACTTTGATATCTGAGAACAATAGTCTTGGCTCGAAAAAAAATGATGAAAACGGTAAATGGACAACATACAAAGCAAGAATGGTGGCCCGCGGCGACCAACAAGAACATGGAGACTTCTATTATGAAACTTATGCTCCCGCAGCGTCTTCTGTTACCCTGAGGACTTTCCTGGCACGAGCATCTTTCGAAAAATACAAAGTACACCACTTTGTTGTGTCTACCGCCTACTTGTATGCAAAACTCGACACAGCAGTCTACATGCACCCTCCTAAGGGTACAGTAGAACTAGGATTCTACCCCAAAAACACTGTACTCAAACTCAAACGGGGTTTATACGGCCTCAGACAATCTGGCCGGTTCTGGAATTTTGATATCGCTGATAAACTTAAACAACTGGGCTTCAAACAAACAGAGGCAGACGACTGTATCTGGGTTCACAAAAGACAACATTGTACTACTCTACGTTGACGAAATCTGCCCAGCCATTCCACCCGACACATCACACGCCAAGTGGCTCTATGAACAACTTGACGCCCACTACAAACTCAAAGATTTGGGACTTGCGAAACATCTAGTTGGACTCAAGTTCACACAACACTCTGATGGCAGTATATCCATAGGACAACAAGCCTACATAGAAAAGATGCTTGCTAAGTTCAAATTTTCTGATCGCCCAACGAAGTTTATCCCGGGAAACCCGAACAATCATCCCTAGGCCCTAACAGGTGACCCATGCACAGGGAAATTTCGCTCACTTTTGAGCGCATTAGGTTTTGCATCAAAACATGACACGCGTAGACATATCATGTACGCTCAATCAGCTCGCATCCTACAATAATCAGCCACTCACCGAACACTGGGCTGCTCTACAGCACATCCTTCTCTACCTTGCACACATCAAGGAATTTGTACTCACCCACCGTCCTAAATCAGCCTCCCTACCGGTCGATGATGCTCTCGAGGCATTCTCTGATTTTGACTGAGGCAACTGTCTCAATACCCGTCGATCTCAATCAGGCACGCACAATGATACTCCCACCCTTTGGCGATCCGCTAAACAACAGGTATGTGGCAATAGTAGTGGCGAAGCCGAATATGTCGCGGCAGCTGAAACAGCCCAAAACTTGGCCTGGATCCGTAACATTCTTGAAGCATTTGGCTGTACGCTCTCAATCCCTACAAAAGTTTTCATTGACAATCAATCAGCAATCAAGGTAGCACTTGGCACAGGAACTCCGAAAGGCTTCAAACACATTAAAATCAAACATTCCTACATTCGCAAAACCGAACAAGATGGCAGAATTGATCGTCAATACGTTAACACGCATGCTACCCCAGCGGACTTGCTCATCAAAAACTTACCACGACCAAAGCACGAGCACTTCTGCGAACAGCTCCTTACGGCTCCTGTTGGTTACTTCCGCCGAACACCCGTCGTGGGCTATTTCCAACAACGCCCACTTCCTAGAAGCACATAAAGCTTGGCTTCAAGGGGGGTATTGCACTAAAAGTGCACTCATGAGAAGCCTATACTTATGGCTCTCTAACTCCAGCGTATTTCGGCCACGTACCTCGGATACTCCGTAATATTACTACTCTGGACCTAACCTCGGTCCTAAAATACAGTTTGGACAATAACAGTTTTAGGTGCATATAAAATGCATGACATAAAATCTAATAAAGTTAGTTCTTCCGATAATAACAATTTATTAGGCTCTATGCATAGCCTTTTCTAAGAAAGCTATGGTAGTTTGGGAAATTAATTTCCCAGTCACCATTAAATTCCTGGAAATTTCCAGCGAAAACTCCCAATCAAATCGAGGCCTCACGGGCAACCATAACCCTTCTTTCTCGAATTTTTAGCATAACCTGCTAAGAATGTGTATGACATGTTGTCTCGATATGTGTATGTCGGTGACAAACGACATGTCGTCTGTGACGGCAATGTCGCCGACAAGACCGGTTCCTTGTCGGGTACAACTAGGTGCAGTAGTCCAGGTCAGTGGGACTGGTACTGTCTTATTGACAATTAGGGTCAGAATAGAGGCTTTTGATGATTTTGCTTTTTTGGGGGGGGGTTTAGGCGCGAAACCGACCGTATACAATTGGCCAACGGACCTCAACCGACAGGCGACAACTGACACTCACGCCTCACGGAGTCACTGTCAGTTGGGGTCTTGACTTTGAAAGTTGTCAGTTATGACTTGTGACTAGTGACTACTGTGTACAGCTTGCTATTTTTCAAATTATAGTATTAAATATTTAATCTATTATTTGTTTTAAGAATATACTGTAGTGCTTGTTTAAAGTATATGTGCAGAATGCTAAGAAGATACTTTCTAAGTATTCAGTATCTACAAATAATAGTTATATACGTAATTATTGTATTGACAATATGGGTTCAAGTTACTGGAGAATTCACAGTCCAGACAGAGAAAATGAGCTATCCAACAAGTCCAAGTCAGTGAGAAGCTATCTTGGACATCCCCCGACTAATCGTACATATAACTACAAGCTTTAAGCATGTCAGCTGTTTTGACGGAACTGAAGGTGCCGACTAGACTCCATTACGTGTGGCTCAGCTGCGGCATTGACTTCGAGGTGCGTGTATACAAGGGGCAGACGAGATACCGCGTAATGGATTCGTTTGAATGGTTGCCTTCACGGGCGCAGCAAGGGAAGGCATCTGCAGATTAGCAATGCGGCCATATTAATTGTATATTGTTCAAGATTCGAAGAAGGTAGTACTAGTGAGTATACTTCTGTAATAAGTACAACATGCGAAGGAAAGTTGGTGTCCGCAGTAAGAAACGACATGCTGCATCCAATGCACAATGAAACTTGACACTCCGTTGACTTAACATTTATGGACTCAGTCGTTAGTCGTCAAAGGGTAACGACATATTGTGGGACATACTGCTGTTTCAAATAGACATCAAATCTCATTAAACCTTTATAATTGAAGACACGTATATGTAAAATGTAAAAGTCAAAGCACAAAATAAAGTACTATGTATAAACAACAATAGATATGTATATAGCGTGCATACTAGTCATTGCATCAGATATCGAATTTGTAAACTATATGACTATATGTAGCAGGCGTCTAAGTAAGGGAGAAACGCAATTATCAATAAACATACTATATATTCACTAATGGTAAATGTACTAATACATTCACTAATATAATAATCAATATGTAAATAGCATGCATCACTAGTTATTGCATCATATGTCAAATTTGTAAAGGATATGACTATATGTAGCAGGCGTCTAAGCTAGGGAGAAACGCAACTATCAATAAACATATAATATATTCACTAATGTTAAATGTACTAATACATTCACTAATATAATAATCGACATGTAAATAGCATGCAACACTAGTCATTGCATCAGATGTCGAATTTGTAAAGTATATGTATATAATAAAATCACTCACTAATATGAACAATCGAGTTTTACTATTAATATACTATTAATATAAACAATCGTTGTGTGTGTGTTTATGTTTATACAAGGTAAAGGCATTGACTAAAGCAAAACAGTCGATATAAGTATATTTATTAATGATATTGTAATTTTAATACAAGCATATATATTAATGATATTGTTATTATCTGAACAAAGAAGTCACCGTTGTTTTCGGAGACTTTAGCGCTGCTTGTGAAACCATCGCCTGGTGCATTAGCTTAGCTCGCTTACTAGTACTTGACACTACGTTTTATTGACGCTTCTTATATACTTTGATTGTTTGTCGCGGAATGTGAGCTTGTGTGCTTGGAAACAACTGTCTCTTAGTGTTCATAGTCGGTTGTTCTGACTCGGCTAGTATCAGATATATTGTGTTCAGGAATATTATCTTGTACGTAAGTATCAGATACATTGTGCTCAGGAATGTTATCTTGTACGTTAGTATCAGATAAATTGTGCTCAGGAATATTATCTTGTACGTTAGTATCAGACATATTGTGCTCAGGAATATAATCATGTACTATAGTATCAGATATACTGTGCTCATTACTACCATGTACGATAGAATCAGTTATATTGTGCTCAGAAATATCTTGTATAATATCATCAGATATATTGTGCTCAGCAATATCATGTACTATAGTGTTGGATATATTGTGCTCAGTAATATCATCATGTACTATTGTGTCAGATATACTGTGCTCAATATTAACATCATGTACGGTGGATGTATCAGACATATTGAGCTCAACATTACTAGCTTTGTCACTATCAACAGCAAGATCGTCCTTATCGACAACAACATCGTCACTATCGACAACATCATCGTCACTATCACTTACATCCTCCTCATCAACAGTAAGATCCTGCACTAGTACATCTTCACTGATGTCTATAATGTTGGTATGCTCACCAATATCAGACTCACCAGAGTCAGACTCATCAGAGCACCTCGCTTCAGTGCCTCGAATTGTATTTGCATCTACCATAGCATCAGGAGTAGCATCTTCATCGTCGGATTCAGACTCATTCTCCGGTTCAGTTTCTTCTTCCGATTCGTCACTTATAGAAGCGTCACTGCCCTCAAAATCACTTATAGCATTCGTAGTAGAGGAATCCAATCTCATCACCTTTTCAGTAGGGAACATCTTGCACCTTGTTTGCTTTTATAAGCTTTGATTATCCTCCCCCGTAGCCTCGAGTCTATCAAACTTAGACAGGTCACATCATCACGGTATCGAGTATCCTCGTTGCAGGGTATGAGCAACACATGATAACCAAGCTGCGCATTGTAAATGATCATCTCAATAACTGCAAACTGGCGTTTGACTCCTGCGAACGTGGTCATAGTCTTGCGGACAGGTGAGTATAGATACTTCTTTTGTAGCCAATCCCGTACCTTACTTGTGTGAGCTGTGATATTCTTCTCGTATCTTACTATCCCGCACTGAACGAATTGTGTTGGCCTGAGGGATACGCCAATTGTGTTGATGCTGGCAATCCACTTTGTGTATTGTGAGATCTGAATCTCTGTCCAGTCGAGTTTAACGAGGTGCAAAGGTGATGAAATTGAAGGCGTCCCATCTTCTTTGTAGCGATATCCCAGATAACTCTTGATGTAAGACAATCGACTTCCTTTAGTCGTCACTAGTTCGAATTCAGCAAAGTTGTCGGGGTCTTCGGCAGCCTCTAGAGCCGCGCTTTAAGGACCTCTTCAAGGTCTATACATTCTTCGATATCCATCTCTTCATCTAAGTCTTGTTCTTCTGTATCACTGATGAACTTGCGTGCTTTCGCGCGCTTCCTGCCAGTATCATTGTCGATGTCATAATCTTTTGGACCCATCACGCCAAGCCTAGATCTAAACTTAGTAACCACGGGTTTATACGCCTTATAGTCTCGTTTGACTGACATGGGGCAATGAATACCATGGCGTTTCCACCATTCCACGCACACAACCTTTTCCTTGACGTCATCCCAGCATTCCCTTCCCGACGCATAAGGTCCTTGACGATTGAAATACATTTCTACCTCTTGAATGCAAACAACAAAGAGAGCCTCAGGGTCTCCATCTGATTTAACAGAATAAAGATTACGCTTAATTACTATGTGAAGTGCGTCTATATTCGCAGGTTCTTGATAGGGTAGATCCAAAACAAAAGCTGGATCTAAACAGTACGCTGCCCGATAGTAAAGAGCATCTCTTACAAATCGCCAATCCGATCGTAATCCCATGTTAAGATGTGTTAATATTTGATCTGCAAGATCGTTAGAATCGCCCGTCTTTACAAAAAGACTCTTCCAGATGAGTTCCGCCTTAACCATATAACCCCGAATCCTAGATACCGTCGGTTTATAGGAATCCGCCAGATGTAGTAGCATGAGCATCGGTGACAATATATTGAGCACATTGGGAAGTTTATCCCACCATTCATCTATACCTATGATTGATTTGATTTTCTTGAGTGCCGCCGCTGATGATCTCACCGAGACGTTGGTTAGAGTATATGACGTTGCAAACACCAAATCGTAGATCTCTTAGGCGGTAGGCTATGTAAATAAGTTTAGCGAAGCGCAGAGTTGTCGTCTTTAACGGTCGCATCTGTCGTCCATGATCTTAGACAGTATGGTAATCTATTTGTGCTATGAGGTACGATGATCCCCAGAAGAACTGTGTAATCTTATCACAATATTTCAATATCTTATTGATAGCCGGTATGTGACAAATAGCAGTCATCATTAGGTACATAACGTGCAAGGGATCCGGAGCGCATGAAATCCAGGGCAGCTGGTTCTTTATGATTGGCTATGAAGATGTCATACCGGCCATTGTGTGGGATGCGTATAGAAATATATACTTGCCCTGATATGGCAGAGATTGTATGGTATTTATTGTTGTACGCGCGTTCCCTTCCTGTAGAAATACGACCTCCGGTCAGTTTAAAATATCAAGATCAAATGAGATAACACATTGATTTCTATTTGTAATTAAAATAATTTAATACAAGTTCTCCTTCTAATATTTCCAAAGTGTTTTAATTTCACTTTGATGGCTCCAATAGCCTGAGTATTTGGTATGACTCATCTACTTGGGATCTATTTTAGACGATAGTAGATGTAGGATATTATAAGCTATATTTTATAATCTCTGAACTACTACTTACAGGCTTTGGTCTTCCCGCCAATCTCCAAAATCCAATAAGTCTTACTTTTTTTTTTTAATTTTTTTCTTCAGATGGAACTCTATTGATATCAGCTAATGTATTGACTTGACTTACGTACTTATGTCTATCTACAAAATAGACATGTGGTCAAGAACACTTAGTACTTCTAGTGAAAATCATTCACTAAAGAACAGCTAGAGATACGTCCTGTGTGATCGAGGATATTAAGGCTCTTACCAAGAGGCAGTCCCGATCATTCTTACACAAGCTACCACTGCTAAATCCTAACTGACTTAAATTGTATTTTAGTTCATATAACATAGTTTAAAACATAGAAATATCCATTCGCTATATTAAATGCTGGATATATAGAAATACGGCCTCCGGTCAGTCTAAAATATCAAGATCAAATGAGATAACATATCAGTTTTTATTTGAATTTAAAATAATTTTATACAAGTTCTTTTTCCAATATTTCCAAAGTGTTCTAAACTCACTTTGATGGCTCCAATAGCCTGAGTATTTGGTATGACTCATTTACTTGGACCTATTTGAGACGATAGTAGATGTAGGATATTATAAACTAAATTTTATAGAACTACTACTTTCAGGCTTTGGTCTTCCCGCCAATCTACAAAATCCAATAGGTCTTTTACTTTTTTTAACTTTTCTTCAGATGGAACTTTATTTATATTAGCTAATGTATTAACTTGACTTACGTTCTTATGTCTATCTACAAATTAGGCATGTGGTCATGAACACTTAGTACTTCTAGTGAAAATTATTTAATAAAGAACAGCTAGAGGTACGTCCTGTGTGATCGAGGATATTAAGGGTTTTAGTCTTACCAAGAGGCAGTCCCGATCATTCTTACACAAGCTACCACTGCTAAATTCTAACTGACTTAAATTGTATCTTAGTTTATATAACATAGTTTAAAACATAGAAATATCCATCGAAGTTTACAGATGGCGTGATGCATGCATGCGATTGACTACCAGTTGATACATTCACTATCATTTACGTGTTTTATGCTGGCGTGTGCGTGTTTGCTCACTTATGGACAGTATTCTTCATAGTTCTTCTTGTCGGTTCTCTCTACTTTATCACACTTCATCCCACTAGGAGCGAACAGTACAAGTTAATGGGGTGAATACATTGCTTTGTATTTGATTGACTATTTAGACTTTATATATGCAATATTTCTTCACATAGCGTGTTATTCTGCTGGAATGGAATACAAGCCTTTGCGTGCGGCACCAGGCTTTTGGACTCTGCTCGCTGCCCCACACACAGGTGTTGTACTTCTATATCTCTTCCTATTTGTGCTGAATGTTGTTCTATTTTGTGCTCCAGTTTAAAATGGTGCCGTAAATACATGCGCAGATTGATGATTCATGGTAGAATGACTATGTTGTACATGACTTGCTGTTGCTGTATATTGTTGAGTGCTAGCAGCTGTCTGTGGAAGCTAAAATAGTCTTATATGTTCATGTGTCTGCAGTACAGTATGAGTGGGTTGTCCGTACTGACGTGTTATATCTAAGTGTGGTCGTTTGTATGTGTCGTTCATAAGCTGGAAGTTACTAGTATCTTCGGCAAAGATTGTACAAGTGTTCGCGTGACTTGTAATGTTAACTGTAGAAATATGGCCTCCGGTCAGTCTAAAATATCAAGATCAAATGAGATAACACATTGGTTTTTATTTGTATATAAAAGAATTTAATACAGATTCCTTTTCCAATATTTCCAAAGTGTTCTAAATTCACTTTGATGGGTCTAATAGCCTGAGTATTTGGTATTACTAAATCTATCATTACGCTGTATTGTCCCTTACGTAGCTCCAACCCATGGATACGTGATTTGATTAATATGATACAAGACGAGCCTATCTATGTCGACCGTGAATATTTGGTATGACTCATTTACTTGGATCTATTTGAGACGATAGTAGATGTAGGATATTATAAACTAAATCTTACAATCTCTGAACTACCACTAACAGGTTTTGGTCTTCCCGCCAATCTACAAAATCCTATAAGTCTTTTTCTTTCTTTTTTAACTTTTCTTCGATGGAACTTTATTTATTTTAGCTAATGTATCAACTTGACTTACGTTCTTATGTCTATCTACAAATTAGACATGTGGTCATGAACATTTAGTACTTCTAGTGAAAATTATATAATAAAGAACAGCTAGAGGTACGTCCTGTCTGATCGAGGATATTAAGGCTCTTACCAAGAGGCAGTCCCAATCATTCTTACACAAGCTACCACTGCTAAATCCTAACTGACTTAAATTGTATCTTAAATTATATAACATAGTTTAAAACATAAAAACATCCATCGAAGTTTACAGTGTCATCTATGAAAGTTGTAAAATAGTATGATAGGCCAACCTGCTGCTTGGCTGCCTTTATAACCATGTCAAGCATGTGGTAAAATGGCGTCTTACCGATTTGTTTACACGCATTCGGTTCTACATTTGGGATAGGGAAGGTGTAGCTGGTACGGTTGGTGAGGGTGTAAGTGCTAGTGAAGTGCGTGGTGCTATAGTGGACAGATGTGCACGAGAGGTATCTTGCTGTATTTGCGTAGCATATACGGAATGTCCTTTAAACGAGCCTCAAGGTAGCGTGGGTTCCACAATTGACTTGTCATTTCTGAGGTGATGTGTACCCTTTTTAAAGCGTATAGGAAGCTGAGAGCTTCCATTTAGTGAACTGCACTGATAATAAAGTTTATATTGTTAATACTGTTTTTTAGACCATGTAGATAAGAACATCTGATCTGTGTATCCACCTATTGTACGCTACTTACACTAGGCTTGTATATGACTCGTTCTGACAGCTGTTGACCTCCAAGTAAATCCTCTAGATCGGCTCGTGCTCTGAGGTCATCGTGTACCCCAAACTTTTTTTCTGGCAATTTGTCTTCGATTTTCACATATGGACTTGTAGAAATACGGCCTCCGGTCAGTCTAAAATAACAAGATGACATGAGATAACATATTGGTTTTTATTTGTATTTAAAGCAATTTAATACAAATTCTTTTTCCAATATTTCCAGAGTGTTCTAAATTCACTTAGATGGCTCCAATAGCCTGAATATTCGGTATGACTCATTTACTTGGACCTATTTGAGACGATTGTAGATGTAGGATATTAAAAGCTAAATTTTTTTATAATCTCTGAACTACTACTTACAGATTCTGTTCCTCCCGCCAATCTCTAAAATTCAATAAGTCTTTGTCTTTTTTAACTTTTCTTCAGATGGAACTTTATTTATATTAGCCAATGTATTAACTTGACTTACGTTCTTTTGTCTATCTACAAATTAGGTATGTGGTCATGAATACTTAGTACTTCAAGTGAAAATTATTTAACAAAGAACAGCTAGAGGTACGTCCTGTGTGATCGAGGATATTAAGGCTCTTACCAAGAGGCAGTTCCGATCATTCTTGCACAAGCTACCACTGCTAAATCCTAACTGACTTAAATTGTATCTTAGTTTATATAACATAGTTTAAAACATAGAAATATCCATCGAAGTTTACAGACTTTCGTTGTGCCGTGTTGTTATATCTGTCAGCACATGCTGTACTCTCGTGATATGTATGTTGTATCATCCAACAGTGCATGCATCACTATGCGAGTACTAGTACAGGTTGTACGAACTATGATATCTGACAGAGTATGCATGTACTTAAGATTCAACTCTTTATCTGTTTGGTTTGTGACTAATCTATAAAGAAGAATAATCGCTCTCAGATCCTTACGAGATATTAGGTTTACCATCTGTTGATTAGACCACGCATGTGTCCTATCATTAGTTCACGCTTACGTGAGTTTCCATGTGACAGAGCTGTACATGACATCGTGTAGTCATATGGCTGCTTTGATTCTCCAAGTAGTTCGTATAAAGATTTGATAGTATCGTTGGATTCTACAATCTCTTCGACTACCTCCTCCCGTTCTTCCACCTCGACATATGAAACTACATCTTTAGCATGAGACGACCGTCTAAATTCTCCCGGCGGATTGGTCTGGGCTCGCTTTCTCTAAATTTTCTTTTGACCCTTATGATGTCGCATCCGACAGCAGCAGACACTACCTTTGCCCTCGTATGTTTCCTCATTGCCACAGGGGGTCTCACAACCTAAACATCTACTACAATCAACACATTGGCCCCTTTTATGACGGTGTGTCTCGATTGGACAAGGCCAATACGGATCCAACTGAATCGGAGTAGCTTCATCATCCACAGAAGACATGATATCTGCCTCCATATATGATCTAGGTGTCAAGATATGGTCACGTTAATGCTTGCTAACGTGTGCAAAAACACTACTTTAGTTCATGTTTTTTCGTATTGACTCACATTTTATTATTGCACTCCTAGGGTTTTTAATACAAAATTTAGGTGGGATGTTGGGGTTTTTAATGACTCATCTATCAAAGTATCTATTTTTAGTATAAATCAGTCGGTTGTTGCCAACGGGTGTCAACTTGCGGGTACAGCCAACTTCTGAACTAAGCTAGCCACGGTATAACTTCCAACGAGGAATCGTCTTTAAAATGTCTGAACTTCACTCTACCTTTCGATTGGCGGAAATCGACGATGCCGGAATAGAAATCGGAGTCGGTCTGTATCCCCAATTTGGGTCATTTGTATGGGAGTAAAATTTATTTTCGCGAATTGGCTATAAAAAATAACAACTGCTGTGAACATAACTCCTCGCAGGGCGGAGTGAGCTGAGCTCGGTAGATTCATAATTTCGCGTTTTGAAATAAGAACTTATGGAATCCGGTCTGGGTTTGAAATTATTTATTGTACATTATAGCTCCGAACTAAATAATGCCGGCAATGTACAATAAAAATATCGTCATCAATATTGTATTCTGATAATGCCACACAATAATAGTCAAAACTTGCTGGGTTTAGGGTTCCTATCACAAAAATTTGTACAAAATTCGTGTTCAGTATGGGACTGTGGGTCAGTGAAATTTGTGTCAGTTCACGGACCCCATTCAACCCCAGTTGAATTTTTCCGAGACTCACATCTAAAACAAAAACCCTGAGTTTTGTAACCTTGTATGAACTGTTAGTCGGAGACACAGTTATTCATATTCATTGTTTTAAAAATCAATATATATTGGTCTACAACGAATGTTCAGTTCCAGTTGTTAAACTTGCCTAGTAGTCTCAGAATAAAAAACTCAATAATTTACTACTCACACATACATACACACATCATATCACTTATGCCCTGCGGGGAAAACAAATACAAAGTTGTGTTTCAATTTAGACGGCTATGACATCACAGTTCACACCGTTTATACCCCTACAGCCCTGTCCTGCGGGGAAAATAGACTGCTTTTCATTAGGCTACATTCAGAATGCTCAAAACTTGTGGGGCAACATTTTTTTTTCTTACTCATGATGAAAGTTTTCACAAATACATTTTTTCGGTACGCGTAAATAATATAAAATTTCTTTACGTTTTATGAGAAATTGTTTCATTGAAATAAATAGGTCTAAAATAGACTAATTTTCATTAGACTATTTACATCCGAGATACAACTTTTTCACTCATAGACGTTTTCCTAAATACAATATTCGGTTCAATTGTAGACTTGACTGTAATTTTTTGATAACCCTTTGTACACTGCTGGTTCAGCGAGGCTAAACCATTTTGAGTTTTACTATTTACACGTATACAAAAACTCAGCGTTTTATACGCCAGCAGCCGCTTGAAAACAATTAGACCTGAAGGCTGAAGCTATAAATAACCAGTAAAGGAGCACATGACAATCCACAAACACGCACAACATGGATAGTATAATTAAATACAAACTACAGCGCATAATGGGTGCCAGGTCCAGCATGGCCACACTGCTGGCGTTCAAATTCGAGAAGAACGAGAGGCTAGCTGCGGGATTCCGCCGTCTAGAGGTGCAGATGAACGTCTGTTTTATTAATTTTGAATGGATGACAGTCGCTGACCAGCGCCTGGTGCTGTCGATTGTCATCACCGCCGTGGCCCGCCACCAGCGTACCAGCCCCGAGAAGATCTACACCGGTGAATGGAACTACGAGGAGTTTAAGTCGAGTATGCTGCAACGCTTCGACCCCGACGCACCAGCCGAACCGATAAAGTCTGTTCCACCCCCGAAGACCAATAGACAGAAAAGGCTTGACGAGATGGATAAGGAGATCGAGTGGTTGGCCGAAGAACGTGTGAAGATTGCGAAGGAGAGGTTGGAGTTTGTGAAAAATTATTCACGAGAGGTGAGGGACAGCACGGCGAAGAATTTCAATTTGTTCAAACCTGTAGACACGGAAATCAAGAACCACACGGTGCAGATCTCCTATGAACCAGCGAGGCTTCACAAATACAATAGAGAAAAGTTTCCCAACGATCCATGTAAAGCCATCGCCTGGCTGCTAGAACGGCAAATGGGGTGCATTGTGATTGGCCAAACCCTGATCCCATACGGAAAGCTCGATGTGCCGTTCGGTCCAAGCCTACGCGCGATACTCGAGAGCCAAAACCACCAGCTGGATATTCCCGAAGCTGAGCTAGACACGCTTCTATCCAACAACAAATCGGATCCTCCATCGTCATACTTTATGTCTCTGTTTTGGGATATACCAATGATGAAGTCAAAGAATTTTTTAAGTTTCACCGACGGACCGGAATCAAAGGAATATAAAAAGCTAATAGAGCGTTTGAAGCGTACTGCACGCAACCCTAACTTGTTATTCGATAGTACAAAGCTATCGTCTTCGAAACAGTGCGATTGCAAGTCTTCCTATATACCACCACATCCTAGTACTCTTTTGGGTGGCAAGCTGCCTGCCAGCAATCTTGATGTCGAAGATAAGAAGAGCATACCACTGGAGGAATACACGTATACCTATACGCCACCGGATCCCCAACCCCATTCCGGTGGCAAGATGCCGGCCAGTCACCCCAATCGGGGCTCTGCACCGCCATATCGCGCCAAAGTGTTCACGAAGCAACTCGAGCAAACACACGAGATTGTAACGGGGAGCCAGCCACCCGCGAGCATGGCGCGAGACAAATTCCTTGCCGGAGGCCAGACTACGGGTAATAAGGTTGCGCAACCGGTAATTGCGAAGCAGCTTGAGGTGACACATGAAATTGTTCAGGACAGCAGACCGTCTGATTGTGTGAGTATGGCGCGAGACAAGCTTCTAACCGGCGATCAGACTACGAGCGGAGACCATACAACACCGAAAGCTAGCCCGTATCGAGCCAAGAAGTGGCAGCTCAAGTTGACACACGAGATTATTCAGGGCAGCCAACCACTTAATATTGCCAGAATGACGCGAGATAAGCTGCTTGCCGGAGGACAGATGTCGGGTGGAGATCACACGGAGCGGGCCAAGAAGCGCAAGGTGGTGTTGTCGTCGCCGACGCCGAGAACCAGCCCGTACACCTCGAGATGGACTCGGGCGTCGTCGTGTCCGCCGCTCCAGAGGGCTGGGTGAAGGGTAAGGGGTGGATTGATTACAATGATTAGAAATAATAGATATTTAGGAAGAGACGACCAAGGACTCTGTCGTGCTGGAATGGACTGGCTATACCGACAGGTGCTTGTACTGGTGGGGCGGTATCTCTTCGGGGGGTGGGTTTACACAAAAATATACAATAAAGTTACATATACAGTGGACAGCACACGCACTCTTAGTTTCGCGAGATACCAAAATATAAACAGCAAATCGATATTGACTAGCTTGTTGAGACACAAGCAGGCAACATCATTGCAGCTTCGAGCGTGAGCGTGCAAGCTCAGGCTATACTTATAAAAAGCTTGCAAATGTATACTAAACGCGCATACTATCGATGTTTGAGTATTAGAATCCACAAGAAGTCTTGTGGTGCATACAAGGTCAATGTGATATGAGAAACAGCGCGGTGAACTACCTACCCCTTACTACAGGCGGGACAGATCCGATACCAGCGCGTATGCCGTCGTGGGTGACAGACTGCACAAATCCTTTGATCTTGTGCTTGCTTGTCGCCTGTGATGGAAGTGAGCAGAATCTGAACGCTATAGATACATCTGACCTTCAACTCGTGCAGACTGTACATCTAGTAGTCGTGAGTTGTTCCAGTCTAGTAGTCGTGAGGTGTTCCAGCAAATCCCATCAACCAAGGTATATTCAGTACCATCAACCAAGAATCTTGAACATTGTGCATGAGACTTCAGGCGAGACAGAATGTATCTTGCGGTGTGGGCCAACTATTTAGGTGCAACAACTACCACTTCACTGCAACTTTTAAAAACTTATTATGACGATGCTATATCCTAGCTGCTAGTCAACGGTCTGCAAAATAGTAGAGGTAACTACATGCAGAGCCAACTTCACGCAGTTAAATAAAATATGCGCTCATTGCGCTGTGTACTAGAAGAGTATGCTCCAGAAATAATTGACGTCATTATGCTGTAATATGAGTACATAATTATTGAGATTTGAGAATACTCCTTTATATATCTGGGAGTACTCCTAAATGCTTTATGTTGTACTTTATCATTTATGACATAACAGCAACCACAAGCAAGTCGAACAGGAAAAGTACATGCTAAAAGTACAAAAGTGTTTTCGCACGACGTGTCGGCGACTCGGCAACACCTAAGACACATGAAGACAGTACTACGGACAATATAAAACTATGTGGTTCACTGAAACATTTTTCCTCGCAAGGACCAGGTTTTGACAGAATGGATACACGGGTGTTGGGCAATAGATTAGATCAGATTGCGCTAACCTGCACAAGACACCGCTAGGTCATCAGGACTCCAAGGGAACTGTATGATACAGTTCCCATCCAGAATTTTTCTGTGAGGAATAAGCATATTGAGGAATAAGTATATTGCATTCATGCCGTTGTGTCAGTGTGCATCTAGAACCCGCCCCGCAATGAACAAAGGCAGGAATGACAGCGTGTTTAACTCAAACACAGCAAGTAATTTATTCGAACACAGTACACAAGAAGATGTAGTATGTAGCTTCGCCTGCCAACTAACAGTTCAATAGTGTTAAGCAGATACGTAAGCAGGTGATAGATCATACCTTTTGATGGGCAGCACGCGCGGATAGGTCTCATTCAATTTGAATAACTGGATACCTGGGCGATCGTTCACGGTGATTCTATATCTAGAGTTAGTTCAGAGTGGCGCACAAATACGCATAGGTAGAAATCCAAAAAAAAATATGGCGGAGTCTCTGTATAAAATAGCCACAGACAAATTGCTTAGGTGAAAGGTTGACGGCGTAGACGACCCCTGTCACTCTCGCTGACCATCAAGTGATTGGTGTATGATCTCCTTCAGACCTCTTGGAATCATGTGCTGCACTATTGAATATAGCAGCTATATTTGTTACGTAAAAGATGTGTGAATATATGCCGACAGGGTAGCAAGACGACCTCGCAGCAGGCCACCGTTGGTCTGTGCACGTTCGTATCGCTACTTGCCCTACGAAGCAAGTGTAGGCAACTACGTACCCTGCGAAATATGTGTATGTAACTACTTACCCAGCCAAGTATGCACCATATCCATAATAGACTCGCACATTCGGAGTGAATACAATTAGCGCAGAAAGCAGATGCAAGTAGGGACACTGCGCCCGAAAAAAAAAAGGCATCTCTACATGTCATTAAGAAAGCACCGCGTGTCCGTACCTTGACTTGGCCTCCTGGTATATTATATTACCGCCCACGATTACGGCCCAATCCCCAGACTTGAACGCTTTGGCCACGGTTATGTGCGCATGGAAGGCCGCAACGTGGACAATCTTATTGTGCTTTGGATCCAGCCCCGAATGGGCAAAGGAGGTGCCGTCCCATGCGAAGAAGTTCGCGACGAAACCTTTCTGTTTCATGGGCAAACGAGGTGGATGTACAATCTAGAAAACGGATCGCAAGCACACCTACTTAATACTACTATTCAATGAGAAGCACATCTGTGCAAAAGGGTCGCATGCACACCTACTTAATACTACTATTCAATGAGAAGCACACCAGTGCAAAAGGATCGCAAGTACAACTACTTAATACTACTATTCAATGAGAAGCACATCTGTGCAAAAGGATCGCAAGCACACCTACTGGATACTACTATACAATGAGAAGCACATCAGTGCAAAAGTTTCATCCATGCTGAGGAGTGAGACGCATAGCACCTTTGTGATTGTACCTTCGAGCAATGGTTTTAACGGGAGTGGCGACATACACGTAGGAGAAAAACATAACACAACTCTCAGTGCAATATACGGCTGTCGTGTTCGGACTTAAACAGATGCAAAAGACCACACCAACTGATCTGGACGATTGAACTAGCTATGGTGACGTCTTTAAAACTCCAACTTCCGCATTAGATGTGCTCAGGACTTGTAACCACACAGAAAGGAAGCACTCACTGACCTGTACGATAATACTGGCTACGGTGTCATGCCTAAGACTGCGGATTTTCGAAGTACGTGTTGGTATTAGATGCGCTGTGTGCTGTGACTGGTCGTCGCCTGCTGAGCCGCCACCGGCCGATGGCACAGACGGGGGACTGATTCTGAAAGTCTATTGCAGTCAAGCCTGGAGAATGCATGGGCCTTGCACCACAGTACTTGGGCACATCATATACAAAGCCTGCCGTAGGCGTGGGTCAATATTCAAATAATGAGCGAAGAGATACATATACAGTATGAAATTTACAGCAGAAGAGGTATATGTACGCAAGAATAACTAAATAAAATATGGCTGACACGCGAAGCAGAGTCGATGGTGTACGTTCCAACCATTAAGTTGTGGAGCATGACGTAGAAATGATAGCTTATAAATAATATTTAACTGTAAATGAAATCATATAGCCACATAATTCAAAACGTACTGACATCCTTTCCTAGACACAATTCAGAATGTACTGACATAATTTCATCTGTCGCATTTCATGCAAATACGAACTCATCCTTCAACCAGAAGCAGGATACAGTACTCTTAACACAAACCGCTGCCATCCCCATAAGAACTCAATTATCAAAGTACGTCGTGACACATAAGTCACAGTACGCATGCGGTGTAAGCGATGCGCGCGAACAATAGAGAGAGAAAGAAAAGAACTGTTTTCAACACGTGTATAAAAGAGCTTCCATCTAACCCAAAATTCCAATGGGTTGTGCTCTGCGATCGAATACTGAGTCGTGTGTTGCGTACCAGACGCGCCAAATGCAATCGGCCTCGCAGGCATGGGGAAGTAAACCTACTGAAACGCCTTTCCGGACTTCTTCAGTTGCGGTTTGCCGTTGTACAGATCCATTTGTGCACGGTGGAACCGAATTACATCACCAACCTGTTAGAATGAATGCGTCTATAGGAGTTGAGCACTCGATGGTGGTTGGCACCGATGGGGAGTGGTATTGATGTACAATGGAACCCAAGAAATTTGATTTGAGGGCGGATCGATTGTCACAAGCAATGATGATACTGCACGCAAAGCCAACAGAATGATAAGAGGCAAAATTTGGGCACAACATAGAAGCGATTGGGACAGAGCAGTCTCAACCGAAGGCCGTGTACCAACCACGATGCAAGTGGTCAAACCGATACTCGAGTTTTTGTTATTCATAGACATCGCCGGCAATGAAGTAGCAAGCACTTGTTCACACACAGAGGCATGCATGCTTGTTCACCATCGATACGCGGACACATCGACACATTTAGAACAATCGCCGATATCCATTGGGTTCCCATAATCGCCGAGTGTGAATCATCTACTGCCCAGAACAATCTCATCACAATTAAACGGAACTTTTGTCATCATCAAAGCTTGAATTAGTAAATGCACGTATCTCTCGATAGTTCACACCTTCACTGAGTACAACCATAGCACGTTCCAATGCCACGCACGCCCTTGCACTCCACCACGTACACACCTTTAAGTCATCGCCAGGCATTGCTACTCTCTGCATAAAAAGCAACATCTCTTCAGCGCGGCATTGTCCCACATGGCCTGTCTCACAGTCCCATCCACCACAGACAGTTGTCGGTAGAACTCATTCGTACTGGGTGTCTGACGGCTTTCAATCCACGACACAACCGCATACACATTCAACACGCGCGCTTTGGGAGGCAGTTGAGCCAGAGGCATCCGCACGATCTCGTCTATTGTGTGATATCATTTCCGTGGTGTGTGTGAGGGATTGGTGGTGGGCGTCTGATTGGCATTGGTACTAGACGCTGACTTAGAACTTGTGTGTGTTTGTACAGGATCTGTCCTTGATAGTTGATTGAGAGGCGTATTTGATATTGGATTGGCTTTTGTGCGTGATGCTTGTCGCGTACTAGCAGTCGTTGTTCGACAGGGAATGCTATTGGTATTGTGTTAGTATTTGTGTGGTGTGTTTGGCTGGTAATAGTATTTTCTGTACGGCTGTGGTTAGCATTTGGCATCGAACATAAACCTGAGTGTGGTGGTTGTCTGTTTTTAGCGTTAGTAGCTGTACTCTGACTGGAGTTGGTGTTCGACACTAAACCGATTTTAGTGTGCTGTGTCCGCGTAGGACTGGCACGCACCCCCGGCCCAGTTTTATCTGTATCCGTTTCAGTACGCATACGTTTTGCCCAGTCGTTGTACGTTACACTCTCAGTCGGCCGATTGCACGACCTGTTTTTATTGTGTTGCGTAGTGAACATAGGCTTCGCATGCGGCTCCACTATTAGCACTCGCGTGTTGGTGGCTCGCTGTAGCAAATCCTTTCCTAGTGTCGTCGTGTGCACAACCCGTATCAAGGTCTATGCTGTCAACATCGATGTGCGTGATGCGCGTAATAACGTTGATGCCGCCGGCGTCGAGTGGACTACAGTCCGCATTAACGGGTCTGTCACCTGTATGTACGTTTACCTTGTCCGCATCCACGTGCGCATTACCGGAATCTACACGGCCTTTGCTTGAACCCAGCTCTGTATTGTTGGTATGCACTGTTCCGCTGCCCGAGTCTGAGCTGTCGGTTTCAACGTGCACACTATGTGCATTTTTTGCGTCTATTGTTTGCATCATCGCGTGTCTTGTCTATATCGTTGTTTTTGTTGCTTGCACTATCGTGTTTGTCGTCTGTGTTGGCGTGCCTGCTGCCCATATCCTCGTGTGTGTTGTCATCATCACCCCGTGTATTGTATGTGGCACCGTGGCCCTTACCAGCTCTATCGTGTGCGCCTGCAGGCTCTGTCTCGGAATGATGGCTTACAGGCTGCGGCTGCGAATACGAAGACGTCAACGGCTGTAGGCGTGCTGTGTATATCCCACTCTCACCAAGACTATCTGCCCCTCACTGGAGTGAAGTTCGGTACTTCTTGGGTTCAACGGTACGGTAGGCTGTGCATGTGAATCTGTGGTGGTTGTGCTCACAATGGCGGGGCTGGAGGTGGTAGCAAGCAGAGGATGGCCACTGATTATGTGCGCCGGCGTGCCTCGCTCAACTGCCGTTTCTATCTGTGGAATCAGATGGAGGGGAATGCATCGGTCAGATGCTGAGGTATATGCTACAGATTTCTGTACGAAATGGAGTGGTTGTGCATGACGTTTCATGGCCACCTAAAACTTGAACACGATATCAGGCCCAAGACGGGTCGCAAGACTAAACACCGAAATAGGATTCTTGTATATCCTAATAGAGATCTTTAGTAATGGTGGTCTCGGATGTAAGGGTTGAAGGAAGAATCCTGTTTTCTTCAATTACACTGGTTGTTTAATTTACCAAGGAGGTGAAAGTAAGGTTAAATGCTGGTGCAACAGTCAAAAACCCTAAAACCCTAAAAATTCCCGTTTGAAGCTTGGGCCAAGTGAGTCGACAATGGAAGATATGCGCTTAGTCAATTCCGGCCGGTGTTGACAAAACACTGTTACTATCGAATGTTCCATATATTCGCTTGCTGACCTACTAAGTAGAGTACCCACCTTTCATAGTTCACAAGACTATTTATAATGTAAACAATGAATAAACCTTGTGTGCTACATGGTGCGAGTAACTAGATTAGAATAAAGCTAGATGACTGAAAACCCGGTTTAAGGGTTAGACCTGATGGGAGCCAAAAGCTGGGAGTGCTTTTTGGTTTAACACCCCCTGGTAATCCTAGGACGGGGTTATAGAAAAGGGTTAATCAGCCATAAGCATGTCTCTGAAGAGAGTGTGCTTCGGGCGAGCGAGGCTTTTAGTAAAGAGTTCCGCAGGGTTGGCGTGAGTGGAAACATAGGCCAAATCAATCATACCTTGACATACGCAATTACGAATATAGCGGTTGCTTATGTCGGTATTCTTAAGCCCTTTGGGAGTGCCAGTTCCAAGTGCGGTTTTAATCGCACTCTAGTTGTCGAGGTGAAGCCTGGTAGGAGTGTAGAAATACGGTCTCCGGTCAGTCTAAAATATCAAGATCAAATGAGATAATATATTGGTTTTTAACCGTATTTAAAATAATTAAATACAAATTCTTTTTCCAATATTTCCAAAGTGTTCTAAATTCACTTTGATGGGTCTAATAGCCTGAGTATTTGGTATTACTTTATCTATCACCACGCTGTGTTGTCCCTTACGTAACTCCAACCCATGGATACGTGATTTGATTAATATGATATAAGACGAGCCTCAGTCCCAACCGCAGCCGCCAGTACCCGAACACCTTTTGACGAAAGTGGTGGGCCGCCCGATGCCGGACAAAAATCTTCTTGAAATGAATGACATAACTCCGGTATGGCTCTTCTTCCGAGCAATTTTCCCTAACGGCAAGCCCTCATCCCAATCAGTATTTGAAAAATACTGGCATGCCCAACCAGTCCTCAATCGCCACCACTTTCTCTGGTATCTTCCGTCTAAATCGGTATCTCAACCAAATCGCCGCGGAAGCTCCACCAGTTTCATACGCCTTTGTGTTTCTAGCGACGCTGTCGCCCAGGTAAAACGACATGCAGCACTTACGTGGAAATGACAGCTTGATGAAAGCATCGACCCCCGCTCCCAACAACATCCCGACGCTACAAAAACAGCTTTAATCCATTATCTCCGCACCAAGCGGGAGGCCCGCTGCACACATGAACGAGCGCCAAAAATTCTTGACCGCAGCATGGATGCACTACTGATTCCACTTGTCAACTCCACTAACGCAGACATCCTCCAATCTACCGCGGATCGTCTCCAGTAGGCTTACCAAGCAAAGCATAATGCAAACCTCTTCTCACCTAACCCGCAAATCCCGGCAAACGCTAATCTTTTCTGAACCACTACAGCGACTATGAGAGCCATACCATATGTTCATACATTGTTATATACATATTTGTCATTTTTTGAAATAAATAAAATTATATCCCTATCTATGTCGACCGTGAATATTTGGTATGACTCATTTACATGGATCTATTTGAGACGATAGTAGATGTAGGGTATTATAAGCTAAATTATATAATCTCTGAACTATGGTGCCGCACGCAAAGGCTTGTATTCCATTCCAGCAGAATAACACGCTATGTAAAGAAATATAACATATGTAGAGTCTAAATAGTCAATCTAATACAATGCAATGTATTCACCCCATTGACTTGTACTGTTCGTTCCTAGTGTGATGAAGTGTGATAAAGTAGAGAGAACCGACAAGAAGAACTATGAATAATACTGTCCATGAGTGAGCAAACACGCACACGCCAGCATAAAACACGTAAATGATAGTGAATGTATCAACTGGTAGTCAATCGCATGCATGCAACACGCCATCTGTAAACTTCGATGGATATTTCTATGTTTTAAACTATGTTTTATAAACTAAGATACAATTTAAGTCAGTTAGAATTTAGCAGTGGTAGCTTGTGTATGAATGATCGGGACTGCCTCTTGGTAAGACTAAAACCCTTTATATCCTCAATCACACAGGACGTACCTCTAGCTGTTCTTTATTCAATAATTTTCACTAGAAGTACTAAGTGTTCATGACCACATGCCTAATTTGTAGATAGACATAAGAACGTAAGTCAAGTTAATACATTAGCTAATATAAATGAAGTACCATCTGAAGAAAAAAGAAAAAAAAAGAAAAAGACCTATTGGATTTTGGAGATTGACGAGAAGACCAAAACCTGTAAGTAGTAGTTCAGAGATTATAAAATTTAGCTTATAATACCCTACATCTACTATCGTCTCAAATAGATCCACGTAAATGAGTCATACCAAATACTTAGGCTATTGGAGCCATCAAAGTGAATTTAGAACACTTTGGAAATATTGGAAAAAGAATTTGTATTTAATTATTTTAAATACGGTTAAAAACCAATATATTATCTCATTTGATCTTGATATTTTAGACTGACCGGAGGCCGTATTTCTACAAGGGAACCGGTGCTTGGGTAAACTATTGTTTGTGCACAGGCTCGCAAGTCTACGAGATCCTTTATGTGGTTAATCCCTGAGAACTAAAGTAGTATATCATAACTTGGCTATTGATACAATCCTTTGGAACACTATTTTAACGAGAGTGGTGAATATCCCATTTTCTGTATATGATGCAATACAAAGAAAGATGAATGATCAGGGCGGCTGCGGGTAAGAAGAAAAAAATGGATGATGGGCAGTCACCTGCCTATCGTTCTTTTATAGTCCATCCCGTAGGGGTTGAACTATAAAACGAACGTGGTGTAGGACAGTAAAATTTTTACTCCAAGCACTGCATCACTGATTAAGTATTTGACTTAATCTGTGATGCGTGATTGGAGCAAACTTTATTAGATCTACTCCCGTTCCATAATAATATTTGAATGTAAAACATTCTGTAATATTATTCGTTTCCACTACGACTGAATGTTCCCACCGTTTGCCTAGTTTGCTCGTATCACGGGAGGAGACACCCGTTGAAGCGGCGATCAGCTGGTGATACAGTTGCAACCGAGCGGTACGAATTTATTGAGCCTTTATTGAAGCTCATAATATGTTTGCCGAGTCCAACCTTCCTGATCATTGCTCCGAGTCAGAGTATTTTTTTTCTTCTTGAACTCGTATGTCATCTTGATTTCGTTGTGATGTAATCATCGCAGGTCCCAGAGTATCAAATCATATATAATACGTAAGTATATAAAAATAGGACATTAATATCTACAGCGTCGCATTTAAGGTAGAGGTTTACTATGTGGTATTTTTAAATACCTGTGAACAATCTTATGTATCTTAAGATACTAAAAGATGGTAAACAATGGCTTTCCTCTATAACATCCTATACTGAGATGAATCATAGGATACAGACTGAAGGCTGGAAATAAAGTTTTTATTTTGAAATAACAAACTTAGGTTTTAAAACCCAAAATCCTATTGGCTTGGTTTCTTAAGAAACCAATTAATGATAACTCAGCACCAGCCTCGGGTCGCCCTTAGGGAATGCCACGCCACCCTGGAACGGAACGTATATTTTTTTTTTAAATTTTTTTTCTTGAGTGGCCAATTAAGCCGGAACCCTGGACAATGTGTACTTTCCTTAAAAGGATAAAATCCGTTTCATTGGAAGCAACTGGCAAAGTGCAATAGTGCATAGCCAACATAACTGTCAAACGGGGTGACCGTTATTAATATCTAGGCGAAACCCTAAATAAATGAAACCGATGATGGTCCGAGAAGCGAAGGCATAATAGACAAGGGTGCCTACCCGTCTAGCCTCACTTTTTGACTAGTAGCTTTAAAGCTATTAAGACCTGAGTTGTAAGCTAACTTACTTATTTTGTTTACAAGCGCACTTTGATATATATTAAAATACATAGCACACTTATTATTAGACATTGACAACTGTAGTAAAGTACTACATCGGTTTACAGTGACGTAAGTCGATGACTACGCCTAGGTGCTGAAGCTGGCGTACTGGCTTTTTTCAGTATCCCTTCCCGTCTGCGGATTCAAGCCCTAGAATGCCAAAGAGGTGCAGGATGATCCTCCGTGTGCGGCCCAGTAACAGTAGATCGTCCACATAATTATGCGAATCCCATTGGTCCGTAGGACCTTCCTCACTACGTTTATGAGGAGATTGAACCAGGCCGGAGAGCACGACGCGCCCATCGGCAGAGCCAGGAAGCACCAGAGCTGGTCGGTATGATCCCTGAACTGCCAAAGGCGCGGATTTTTCACAGCTAACGCATAAAATCCGTCCTTTATATCGGCGGACATAGCTACATTCTCCGGCCTGGCAACTTGTGCCAGTCTTTCTAGACTCTCTGCGCGGAATTTCTTCTTTTCGACATGAGAGTTGATATCAGACGTGCCCGGAGCCCGTCTGATTTGAAAATCATAAATTCTTGATGAACCAGATATGCTTCGGACTCCTGACATTTCCGTATGATTCCCTGTGTTTCCAGCCGTGTTAATTTACTGTCATCTGTTCTGTCACTTCCGGAATATTCATCCACCTTCCCGTCTGCGATGGTGGTGAAGGTCCCTTCGGTCCCCAAACCGGCCGTACGCCATATTTGATTGTCTCTAGGACCTCCTTGTTTGCGCTGTGCAACCTCCATATGCGTATTGCACTTCTGACTCGCTAATAGAGCGGAGTTGGCGAAGGCGACTTACTCGTCGTAGTTACCGCCTCCTTTAGTTAGCGCAATTTTGTGCTGGCGCTTCCTAGTGCTTTTGATATACTTAGCGATAGAGTAGGATTTACGGTGTTGTGGACGGACTTGCTGCTCCACCAGTGCGGTGAAGTCTGATCCTTCCTGAATGCGTAACTGTTTCAATTCGACGACCTGACTGAGATCCTTGATGACAGCTAAAATTTCGGGATGTTCGATGGACAGACCCCCGAGATGAATCTTTCTGAGTCCGTGGGCTAGATAATTTGCCCAGTTGAGAATATTGTCGAGCTCCTTTACCACCAGCTTCTTCTGGCCTCTATACCACGTTGGTGTCTGAACTGGGGCGTCCGTCAAGCCGTTAGTATAGCGCACGTTATCCTGGCACCAGATAGCAGTGCAGGTATCCAACGTTTCTCCTGTAATCCACTCGGTTTGAGCGACCGATGGATACTGGAGAAAGCTATTGATGAAGTCTAATGTCGATACACCGTTTATTTCTAAATGAAGCCAAAAAAGAGAGTTGAATCCCTTCCCCGGCAACACGTCACCTCGCTGTTTGAGCTCCTGACGTATAGCCTCGGCTCTTTCCCTAAGGTTGATGGGAACTGCTTGGCGTGCTTGGGGTTGAGGGAGCTGCGGTCCGTTCTCCATTACGAGGAAATGAAGTTCGTATATTCGAGAAAGCCAACGCTTCTGTAAGAAGGAAAAATGGATGATGGGCAGTCACCTGCCTATCGTCCTTTATAGCCCAACCCGTAGGGGTTGACCTATGAAAAGAACGTGGAGTAGGAGTAAAAATCTTACTCCAAGTACTGTATCACTGATTGAGTATTTTAGTTAATCTGTGATGCGTGATTGGAGCAAACTTGATCTACTCCCGTTCCAGAATAATATTAGAATGTAAAACATTCTATAAAATATATATATACATACATATACATATACAAATATGTGTGTGAGAAAATGTGTTTATGCATGTATGTATATATATATATATATATATATATATGTAGCATATATATATATATATATATATATATATATATATATATATATATATATTATTGGTTATATATATATATATATACATTATATATATATATATATATATATATATATATATATATATATTATATATATATATATTATATATATATAATATATATATATATATATATATACAATATATATTATATATATATATATATATAACAATATATATATATATATATATATATATATATATATATATATATATATATATATATATATATATATATATATATATATATATATATATATATATATATATATATATATATATATATATATATATTGCCCACTGGTTTTGCATACATAGCTTGGTTACGTCATGAAAATGTACTTTCACCTTCTCATATCGTGCATTCTGCGTGCGACATACGAGAGCGAGGGCTACTCTCGTAAGTGATGTGCTGAGCAGAGCGACTTTCTCTACTTGATTCAACACTTTGGCCTTACGGACTGTTCCAGATAGACACCAATTCTCTATTCCTGTCATAGAAGCATTATCCTCCAGCCAGCCTGCTCCAACACTTCACCAGTACTTTTGGGGATACATCAATCTTGTACTCCTCAAAGTACATAATCTTCAACAGATCGTCACCCGCGAGATACTCTCCGCCAATACATTGCAGCCGGATTGGATAGGAGAACTTTAATTTTTGCTGCACATAAATACATATGCCACACTCCAATCAGTAGAACCCAAATCAACAGGAACCGCTTGCTTCACCTTGCTACTCACTACTTCCATAAAGTATTACTGCAAAATCACGTCCGAGTCTTGATTGCTGGCTATATTGTCAGCGGCACCGTTTGATATTCAGTGTCGATTGTTGTATGCTTTAACGTACTAGATCCCAATCCCAGATAAATTCATGCTTTCCTCCTCCACACTTCTGAGTCTTCGCATAAAACTCATGCCTTCCAGCTAATGCGTCAGCTACGGGCATCCTCCTAAGTGAGTCTATACGTCTATTTTTAGTGTGCTCTGGTACGAGTATGTGCTCAACAAGTTTCTTTCAGGAAAACTGAGTTGCTAGCAGAAAACCCTTAATTATTGCAATGTTCAATAGATGAAATGTAGATTCCACCAGATTGACAAACTACCATCTCTACGCTGCATCGTTATACACATGTTGACTTTCCTATACAGACCCAGTATATCCCAGTCGCAGTAGTAGATCTCTTTTTGCTGCAGGACTACAGTTCCCTATATTCTTTTGTAAAACTTAAAAGTTAACTGCACTAACAGGTGTAATTAGCCTAACGAGTGCACTGCATTCGGACTTGCCATAGATACACCTAAAATAGGGGTTTACATATAACATGTATCATCTATAACCTATTGCACCTGGCTTCACTAAAACTTCACCTAAAACCCCACAAATTCCATGTACTCTTGTTCATGTGCGGTACATATTCTTCGAATAACCATTTACACTAAACATGACCTCTAAAAAGGCCCTGTTTCCGTATACACCTTACAGTATTTGCTTTTGGTTTTTTTTTTTTCTTCAGTACTCAGGGATGGATTTATTATTCTCATAACACTGGATCTATTTTGTGAGATGCATGAGATGCAAAAGTCCAGAAGCACTGAAGCAGACGAGCAGAAACAATGTTTATTGATGCTACTATATCACAGTTGCCTGCTGATGTTGACCCACAGCCCGTACCCGTGCGTATCTTAAAGACGATAAATTGCTGACAATTGGCGTGCAAACAACTGTTTTAAGGTTAAAAGCATTTATCGAGTTATATATTTTTGAAGTAAAACAACCTCATTTCAAGTCTGTACGAATTATCTAGACTACATCTTAGTTTATTTAGATTGTGCATATTTTCAGCTTGGAACCGTCGGAGGCTCGCTGGGGTTGGTGTGCTATTACCTGAATGCTACCATGTGGGCGGTCGTCAGCTTGTTCATCATCGGAGTTTGTATCCGTGGCATTTAAACCGCTGCACATCGCAGAGTGCACAAGTTAAAATGCAGTAGCGCTTCATACACCTCGGTCAACTCTTCGCCTTTTCAATTCAAGGTACACATTTATATTCCTGAACTCATTGGCCAGCAAGCAAGAGTCTGAACCCCTCAATCAGAACACAACGGCAACGGAACACCAAAGCCTACACTGCATCCTGTTGCGACTCCCAACATCCAACTAGTGATAATGAGGCCAATCCGCTCAGTGGTCCACCAATCCATACAACATCAGGCTACCGCTGCGATACTGCAAATGAATATGCGGCTGGCAGCCGACTCAGGCCAATAAAACAGCATCAGGCCACTAATGTTTACAACTGAAGTGCCAACTAATTCACAACTGAAGTGCCAACTAATTTACAACTAAAGTGCCAACTAAGTTACAGCGCAGACGCGCCATTAACGTCGTATGTACCCGCGCAATTATTCCGACGACCAGAGCACTATGTAGGGTAGCAGTAGTGTGCAACTAGTGTTCCCGCTATACCGATAGGCCACCCACTACATACGCCCCCAGACAAACCCGGCGATGAGACGCATACGACTAATACAGCTGCTATAACTAATACAACCAGCACTACTCAACACGCAGCCACGCCGTTGACTCGGAAGGAGCCGTCGTTGTTGTTGAGGATAAGCGCGTCGTGTACCGCCTCTAACGCACGCACGGCATTCTTCTTGTGGATCAGACACGAGACGTTGATCTCCGAGGCACCCTGGGAAATCATCTCAATGTTCACACCTGTGGTGTAGAGTGTGTCAGAGAAGGTTAGAAGCCTGTGTACTGTGGGCTGGGCCTGTTCTGTAGCGATAGGTATGTCTTTCTGTTTGAGTCTACCTTTGTATATAATCACTCTGGAAAATCATCTCGACGCGCCCGCCTGATATGCGGAGTTTATCGGAAGGTTATGCTATATACACAGAATACTGGGCTATTTCCGCAATGGTAAGTATATGCCTCGCGTCCATCTACCATCACATAGACAACAATACCAAACATCAATATTGCGCTACACACCCCGAATAACGAATAGAATCCTTGCGAATAGCTTGTATATATATAGTCATGGTAGTAATATACAGTTGAGTAGACATACCGATGCTGGCCAAAGTACCGAAGATACACCCAGAGATTCCAGGTTTGTTGCGCATATTCTTGCCCACAACCGTCAGAATGGCCATGTCGGTCTTTGACACAACCTGTGATATACCAAAGCCAGTGTGTGAACCTTAAGACGAACACACAAGCGACTGGCTGCTAGGAAGGAAGGTGACACGGGTGAAACATGCTTCGATAGCATGTCCGCTACTTGATGTCTTGGAGAGGATCCGATTGTCTCCACAGAGACACTACATGAGATATATATAGATATTTCTATACATAGGATGTATGCAGACATACACTAATCGTGCATAGGTAAGGGGCTACCATGAACACCCATAGCGCCAGCAGTGAAGGACGTTTGAATTGGTTTGAGCCAAGGAGTGTACGGATACTATAACAACCAGCAGTTATATATATATATATATAAACATATATACATATATATATATTACTCGTGGAGGTGAAGACATGAACAACCCAGTCCATAAGCATTACCCTATACGAATAACATTGATGTGTGCGAGTACCGACACATACGTACTGGCAAATACGTTGTCCGCAACAAATGCTCTGCGCGTGTATATGAGCGTGTGTCCGTGCAAATGTATATGCATACATGTAAGCGCGTGTGTATGTATACGTATTATATACACACAGCCATATGCATTCGTAATATATACACACAGCCATATGCATACGTAATATATACACACAGCCAAACGCATACGTAATATATACACACAGCCATATGCATACGTAATATATGCACACAGCCATACCAATTACACAGGCAGACCACAAGAATAGATAACACATACATACATAATCGTACACTCACATACACACACACCTCTCCGATGCCTGAAAGGTCTTTGATGGCCCCAGCAATAGCATCACCATCCACACACGCCAGTGACACACTAGTAGTGGCTGTAGACACCATGGACACCTCCACATTCGACTGTTCTAGGGTTGCAAACACCTGTGGAAGTGGGAAGTGGGCAGAGAAGGGTGGGTAAATTAGATGGGATCGAGTCAAACTGCATGTACAGGTAAAGATCTTGTATACAAGTGCAGGCATATATAGATATTTCGTGACAAAACATACCTTCGCGCTCACCCACCCACGTATATATATATATATATATATATATATATATATATATATATACTCATGATCATATAAACTTTGTATATTAGCATATAGCATACGCATAATACAAACCTTGCAAGGAAACTGTGTCACACTTCGCCGCGTAAGAGACTTGATATTAATGACTGCGATGTCGCTCCTGAGCTTCCACGAGATATATCTCTAAACACACACACGAACTTTATATCTATATATATATATATATATACGAAAATATAAACATCCATATCACATACCTTGGAAGAAAACTGAGCCGCACTTTGCCGCGTAAGTGACTTGACATTGATGGCTGTGATGTCACTTTTGAGTGTAACCGCAGCAGCTGCGGGCACATGCGCATCTGGTGACAGTTCGTGTTGTGTACCGTCGCCAGACAAGCGAGGAGACGACTGTTTAGAGCCCGTGGGGCGGATGAGTGTACCTGAAATAGAATATGTCGCGTAAAACTGAGTAATCATATATATATATATATCGCCATAACGACGCAGTGAGCACAGTTTCAGGCCCGATGGTCGGAGAACACCCGAGTTCGATATGATTGCACCTTCACACAAGAGTCGTATACGCGTCCTATATATACGTCGTTTTGCGGTGTGAGCTCGTAACAGAGAGGAGTATTCGAAGTTTATAGATTGGAAAAATGTACCCGTGTCCTACATTCTGGTCATTCATTTAAACGTTCGAATCTACATTATAGTTCATTTTTTCATCGTCTACTAAGCATATACATATACATATACACATACACACACACATATATTTACACGGCGGTGCACCTTACCTGGATTTTGTGGTGCGAAGGTGTTCTTGATGCGGATTGGCACATTGGCTCGAACTACGTGTTCCATAGTGAAGGGATGGATTACTTCAGAACCAAACCAACTCAGCTCAGCTGCTTCCTCTGGAGCTGTGCATATATACATATTTGACGTAGATTACTATGAGTACAAATGAAGTATGGTGGTATATCATTTATAAAGTTCACGCAAACACAAGGTCTGTACAGAAAGTAAAACTTTCTCGAGTGGTCCACACACAATCAGACAATTCGTATCATGTCGCATATATATATATAGAATAATACACACATACCCATAAGTGATAACAGTCGTGCCGATTTGACCTTCCTGGGATCGGCGGTGAATACCCCGTCGACCTCCTTCCACAGTTGCAACTCCACCGCCTGTAGGTCTGCGGCTATCAGTGCGGCTGTCAAGTCTGTGTAGCCTCGGCCCACAGTGGTCAGCATACCCCCCGGAACCATGCCAAAGTATCCTGTATACAGCAGATTGGTACGCTATTATAATTACACTTTTTAGGGTTTGTAGGGTTTTGAACACAGAGTGATCATGTACAAGACAGCATGCTTGGTGAATGGGTGTGGGTGGTATTGGCTTCAGATATTGATAGAACAAAGGTGGGATAGGGACTCTAGGAGTTCTCAAGTAAATTAATAAGATATGCGGTGTAGATTGCTACATATATACGTGCAGATCCATAGGAACATAAATGCATCGATACATAAAATGTATATACAAACACAAACAGACAAACAAACAAACACACAGACACAGACAAATATATATGTTACCTGTGACTACTGGCACGGCTTCTCTAACGTGTTTCTGGCAGGCTTCACCCATCTTCTCGCGGATGATATCGTATAGATTATTGTCTGATTCGGCCAGATCTCGGGGAAGAAGGTCTTCCAGGTTGACACACACAGCCGGGATGTTCTATAAATATATACAGTTTAAATAGCGAGCAATAAGTGACGACTCTCCGATCAATAGGAAGTGTGATACTATTCAACACTGGAGCACTACAAATCAAATACACGAGCAAGGATCAACTACGCAAACGATAGCAAGTTGTATTCAGAAGTTGTACTTGTACTATACATACTCAAGCAGGGGCGAACCCGTACAGGGAATATGTTGTAGTGTGTTGAAGGTAGTTACCTGACTTTTCAGCACAGCAGTCATGATTTTAGCTGACAGGATCTCACCCAGACCCATCACCACATCCACCGACCGAGACGACAACTCGCCGATGACCTGCAGGAAATAATAGGTTATTTTGAGCAAGTATTAAGGGATATAGACATGCTTACATACATACATTTGGGTATTAAATATATATGTAGACAAATATATATATATATCAACAGAATATATGGATTACGACGCTATCAACTGCCGACCGCATCGCAACATACACCAATAGACCCCCTTTAAGCCAATACATGTACTATACCATACAGGTTTCCTAATTAAACATTTGTTTACACAGCTTTCATACATAGATAATCCCATTCTCGATTAATATTTGAATCTTCCATACATACACAACCCCATTCTCGATTTAAATTGGAATATTCCATACTAACACAAATTCCATTCCCGATTAAAAATATGATCGGCACTATCATTGCAGTAGTAGAATACAGCGATAGGTTACTATTCCCACGGCGCACACACATAATCAGACACTACTATTTTAACAGCAAAAACACATAATCAGACACTACAATTTTAACAGCAAAAACACACATACAACACACTCTACTATTATAACAGCACATACACACATATAACTACACATTACTATTTTAACAGCAATAGCACACACATATAACCGCACACTACTATTTTATCAGCCCATACACACAATATAACTACACACTACTATTTGATCAGCCCATACACACACACTACTATTTGATCAACACACACATACATATAACTACACTACTATTTTATCAGCACATACACACATATACCTGCACACTACTATTTTATCAGCACATACACACATATAACTACACACTACTACTTTATCAGCACATACACACATATAACCACACACTCTATTATCTTAACAGTACATACACACACATATAACCACACACACTCCTATTTTAACAGCACATACACACATATAACCACACACTCTATTATCTTAACAGTACATACACACATCCTCTATTTTAACAGCACATACACACATATATACCACACACTCCTATTTTAACAGCACATACACACATATATACCACACACTCCTATTTTAACAGCACATACACAAACATATATACCACACACTCGACCAATCCATCACTCCCACCCAACCACACGCACCTTAATAGTATCCCTGAAATTGGTGAGCTTGTTCTCCTATTTTAACAGCACATACGCACACACTCGACCAATTAATCTCCCCCCCCAACCCCACGCACCATAATAGCATCCATGAAATTGGTCAGCTTGTCCAGATCTTCGCTGATGTCGTTCTGCACCACGCTGCTATCGGGACAGTCACCCATAGCCTCATACACAGCCACCAGGTGTGTTGTTTTAATAGCGTTGAGCAGCATACGACAACCGTACTTGTCTCCTTCCACAGCCCGTTGTGCGGCTGTGAGTAGGCGTGTGGTGGTGCCCTCGGTTTTGATCTGTGGGTGCGTGGGGGTGGTGGGTATTGGCGTGTGATGAGGATGTGTATACATATACAATACATAGCTATTGTCGAATAGGAAAACGTTTGCGTGTTGATTGAGTGCACATACATATACAATACATAGCTATTGACAGGTAGTAACCGATTGCGTATTGATTGGGTGTACACACACATACACTACATTGTTATTATCCTCTATGATAACGTTTACAAATAAGCCGTCCGTACTGTTCCCTATTGGTTTACGCATTCGTACTCATTCGGAGCGGCACAGGCAGTTGAACATAGGGGTGTGTAGTATATACAACAAGCACACAGAAGAGGTTTGATGGCGGATAACGAGGAACGTAGCACTGATCCAGGATACAATCATACACATTTGAAACATACGAACGCACAGGCCTATACATAAGACTATGGACATCTATTCTATGACGCGGTATATATATATATATATATATATATTCCATGCACGCGGTACATGCTTAAATAGACCCACATGTACGAGTCATGAGACTCAAGAGTATTACGTATGTACCTGGGCACTGAGCGCAGACACCACCACAATAGGATTGTGGGTGGCCGTATACGACCGTACAATCTCGACAATCTGCAGCATTTTCTTACCCGTGCCCACACTTGTGCCACCGAACTTCTGGACCACAATGGGTCTACAGGGATTAAAAGACCATGAAACGGGGTCAAAATAAAGTGAAATGGGGAGATTTCAGGTAATAAAAGGTCTGTCTGATGAAGCTAGGAGAAGCTCATACAGGCATGTAATATAGCTAAAAGAGGACAGTATACGACCAACAATTGGTATTCTTAGATAAAATAGGCAGATAAAGGCTTAACTGCGATATATATATATATATATATATATATATATATATATATATATATATATATACATCTTTACATGTATATTTACACAAATATATTTGTTTAAGCGCGTGAGCACATACAAAATATAGATAAAAATGTATGCATACATCGATGTATATACATCTTTTATGGTTATAAACATTGTGAATGTTTACACACAAACCCAATACACACGCACACACACACACACACACTTATATATATATTATATAGTCATAGATATACATAAGTATGCACACACACACATATATATATAAAACACACACACACGTATATATATATACACATATATATATATATATATATATATATATATATATATATATATATATATATAATAGACACAGCACACAGCACACAGACACACAGACACACCTAGAAACAGACAAAGACACAGACATTCATGTTCATCACATAGAACATACTTTATTTCGAGCGAATCCTGAGTTGCATACTGGTGTTGTAGCCGGGGGCTTTTCGGCACACCGGGGAAGATTGCGTTTGGCATGTTGTACTATTGATCGGGTGTTGAACTATTGATCGGGTTTGCACAGATGCGTTTAATATATTTTGTTTATGTTCTATATTATATGAGCCCTAATGTGTTGTACAAGGCTTCGTCTAAATAGATCGACTTAAGTTTTATATTATAGTATGTAGCAGGTTACAAAAGTCTATCTTTATGAGAACGTTTCTCGAAGTCCCCCTTGGTATTATATTTATCGACTTTTTCTATTGACATGGACAATATTGCTATATTTTTTATATCCATATAGACAGACACACACGTACATATTTTACTTCCGTGTTTTTTGACACTCGGCTCTTGCTTTTTAGTCCTGATTGATGAGTGGGTGTGTTGACTGTGTTCCTGGCTTCCTGCTTATTGGGATGACTCGTCCGGTTATCCGGTATCCCCATTCCTCCCGTGGCGCCAGCAGAGTTCATCAGACGTCAGTCCAAAATAAATACATACACCCGCGAGTTTATAGGCATTTAAAAAGTGCATGACACAGCACATTCTAGGGCTCCCTATGGGTTTTACTGATTTAATAGTTTGCACCAGTCAGACTCACAGACCCAAAGAGGATATAAGTACTCTAGACTCGAGAGTCACGTACATGCCCATGCAGTAAACGTTGAACGTAAATACGCTTTAACGTAAAAAGGATAAACTGCTCTACCAGTAGCGCTCAATTCACGATGTAGCTAATATAATGTAAACGTTTATCAAACTAACGTAAAAAATTGGAGTTTTCGAAGTTTCAAAAATAGCATGATGTAAATATTGATGGATGCATTTGACAATTGACAAATGACAGTCTTTTTTTTTTGTTGTTTTAAAAAAAAACGCGTTGCTACCGCTATCGCCAAATTGTACTATCTCGATTTTAGAATTAGGAATTAAGCAAAATATTACTTGTACCAATACATTACTTCTCGCGCGACAGCGGACATATCCAAACTTAAATTATATAAACAGAAGTTTTGTGCTTTTCAATCAATAAAATTGGAACTTGACTTTCGGTTTCTAAAATACAATAAGTATTGTATGGGTCGCCCTATTAATTAGAGTAGTGTTGTGAACACTATTTCTGATGTCATCGGCTTTTTTTCCTGTCCAGTGACTTCTGAGCTATTTTCAAACAGCAACCTATCATCAAAAGACTAAACCGTTTTGTTGAAAAAAAAAGAGATAAACCGCACGTGACCAACTGTCTATTAACCAGGAATACTGCGGTGCCCTTAGAACCGTATTTCATGCACAGGTTATAGCATTTAACTGTTCTTTCATTAACATCTATATAGTAGTACGGACACAAAGAGTCACGTAACCGTTGTGTTATTTCTAGTAGGTTGCCGGGAAGAGAAAATCTTCACTGTAAAGGGTGTTTTGCTACATTACAATCTAGTATTGCTGTGATTTGTCATGTCTATCCTTCTTGTTGCATAAACTGCGGTTTTCATATACGTTTGATTTCAACACCGTAGTAAACCTATACACTTCTGTTTTCTGACTTGAGTATAACATATATCAAAAAACGAGTTCAAAATTATGTTTTGGTCGCCCATGTGTCACACTACTAAAAGGAAAAAATCTCGCACATCGCTCAATATATTCATAAGATAAATATGACAGCTCAAAATATCAGGTACTAAATACTATGTTAAGGGGTTTTACAACCGTACACGTACGGTTTTTGTTGTCTGCAACTAGCTGAGATAAGAACACAAAACAAAGATGGGCACAGGATACACATGTACTCATGCTTGGAAAAATTACGATCGAATTGAGGCTATCCGCCCTGCTGACTGCATTCCTGAGCGCTGGCGGAGATACTGTGATATTTCTGCTAATGACTGTCTTCAAGACAAGGAGGCGCATATCGAGGGGATATCACGCGCTATGAACCTTTTCAGAACCATTTTAAGTAGATTCGTTTGCTTGTATGTCGTTAGTCGTGGGATAACTCGATATGCAGGTGTATATATGCGTTCACAAACTAATCCATAGCCACACTCAACACTAGAGCCATTACAATTAAAGTCTGATCAGACAAATACATTTTTCAGAACGTTTACGGGTTTGGATAGTTCATTGTAATTCCATACTTCCTAAAATGCTTGATACTCCTGTGTTGGCTGGAATAGTTACCTATCCAGTGTCATTGGTACAATAGTTTCGCTAATTATGTAGCAAGACGGTCCTTCTGTGCACAGATACGCATAAATTCGTAGGAGGACGACGCAAACTATATAGGCCGGCAACTTAAATAAAGAAAAATAAAGTCACTAAGTGAGAAATACATATGTATTTCGACGTAAATAAATACACAAATAAAATTAATATACGTTTAAATGCCATAGCCTCCTAAATAGTACATAAAGCCACAATGGCTATGCAATGACTATGTCAAATTGACATTGTAACTCGGCATGCCAAATTGCCGAGCAGATGTTTTCCCGCCTGGTTTTCTTAAACTCTTTCTATTGGTCGACTGTTTAATTTTTAGCTAATGAACGGCAAGTTTATTTTTGTGTCGCTGTTCCTTGATTTTTTATCTTTCTACACAGCTCGTTCTTAGTTTTTTAATCTTCTTCGTGGTGATCGTAGGATCGTGTCTGTGCTCTGGCCAGACTGGCCTCTGTGTGCAACACGATCGAATAGTAAAATGTTTATATCCATAAATTGGGAAGGGACGTCGATGTGTGTCACAGACTACTTCATCATCGATGGTATTAGCGCAATACTTATATTACAGTTCGCTTTCCACACTTACACTCGACAATTTGTGTATACTTGTCCTTAACACTATATTGAAATAAATTACTTAATTCCTCTAACATATATATATAAACACACGCATTTCACCATGGATACCAAAACAGTATACAAAAAGTTTTTCGCCGGCTTGCAGCCTCGTGTTCTTAGTAAAGCATTGGAATGCGAGCGAAGAGTTAAAGCAAAAGGAGGAACAGGGCGCTCACAGGAGCACAACTGTTTACCTACTATTTGCTTGCAGATTAACTTGCCAGCAATTTATCGTAGACTTTCCCACCGAAATGGCTATCAAAATGAGCGCTTGTAAGGAGAAGAATTACTTGGCGGTATTGGGGAGTACAAAGAGGCTGCTTGATGTGCAGGTGAGTATGTGTTGAATGGTAAGTTAGGGCATGTATGATAAAAAACTTACCCGGCATAGATATTTCTGTGGGCAATTTTTATAGGTCGTTATATGTGTACGCAGGTAGATAGTGCCGTCTCTACACAGCACGCGCATAAAATACATACACTAATGTTATGTAATATATATATATATATATATATATATATATATATATATATATATATATAATATCATCATCAATCAACAACACATCATCATCATCACACATACATATATGCATTATATATATATGTATATATATATATATATATATATATATATGTATATATATATATATATATATATATTATATATATATATATATATATATATATATATATATATATATATATATATTATATATATATTATATAATATATATATACATATGCATGTCAACACACACACACAATGCAATACAACACACATACATGTGCGTATGTAATACGTCCATATCATGCGCACATCATCATCATCATCATCAACATCATCATCATCATATTGGTTATATTGTTATATATTATATATAATATATATTATTATATATACATATATAATAGCATATATGTATAGTGTGTGTGTGTGTGCAACAACACACTACACACATCATCATCATCAATCATTATGTGTTATATATGTGTGCATATGTATATATAGATATATTTGTTTCATACATGCACATAAGTTAAACATAGTAAATATTATATATATATGCATATATACACATTTATTTTATTCCATTACACACATGTTGTTTTCATGCATGTATATGGTTGTTATATATATATATTATAATAATAATAATAATATATATAATATATTATTATTATATACATATATATATATTATATATTATAATATTATATATAATATAATATATAATACATAGATATATACAATATCATATCGTCAATCGGCATCAATGTCACAATACGTGCGTGCATCACATGCATCATCATGCGCGCATATGCGCATATTATTACATGTATACATATTGTATTATAATATGTAATCATATTACGCACATTACATGCATTGCGTTGCGTACATACGTACGTACGTACGTACATACACATACGTATATTATATATATTATTATATATATATATATACATATATAATCATCATCATCATCATCAACACGCACATATATATGTCATATGTGCGCACGCCCTTTATATATATATATAATACATCTATAAAGAGATTCATACCTAATATATATATATATATATATATATATATATATATATATATATATATATATATATATATATATATATATATATATATATATATATATATATATATATATATATATATATATATACATATACATACATACATACGCATGCACACACACATTATATTATATATATATATATATATATATATATATATATATATATATATATATATATATATATATATATGTGTGCACATGTATATATATAGCTTGTGTATATACGGGATCGCCATACCTTCTCTTTATTTGCTATTAGACATCGGGTTACATTGTCTGTTCCGTCCTGTATTTACCCAAATTAGTCGTTTACAACATTGGACGAGTCACTAAACATTTCACACACACACACACACACACACACACACACACACACACACACACACACACACACACACACACACACACACACACACACACACACACACACACACACACACACACACACACACACACACACACACACACACACACACACACACACACACACACACACACACCCACACACACACACACACACACATATATATATTTATATGTATATATTTGTATAAATTCATCTGTATAAATACAGGATCGTCATACCATCAGTTCGCTCGCTATCAAGCAAGGAGTTGCACTGAAAGTGGAAACCCTTGCCCGCCGCGCATTGAGACGTTTGGGTGTATCGGAGACCAGTTCAAAACACTGCTGCTGTGCCTTCTATCTGGCCTGCAGGTACACGAATGTTACTTATGGCTACCCTATACTCAATGAATGTCACATATGGCTACCCTTCACTTTTTGTATGCACTTGTCTGTGGAGTCTGTGTTTTTTATCTGATTATATAGTACTATCACATATGACTATTCTATACTCAATGAATGTCACATATGGCTACTCTACACTTTTTGTATGCACTCGTCTGTGGAGTCTGTGTTTTTTATCTGATTATATAGTACTATCACATATGACTATTCTATACTCAATGAATGTCACATATGGCTACCCTACACTTTTTGTATGCACTCGTCTGTGGAGTCTGTGTTTTTTATCTGAATATATAGTACTGTTACATATGACTATTCTATACTCAATGAATGCCACATATGGCTACCCTGCACTTTTTGTATGCCCTCGTCTGTGGGGTCTGTGTTTTTCATCTGATAATATAGTACTGTCACATATGACTACTCTATACTCAATGAATGTCACATATGGCTACCCTACACTTTTCGTATGCCCTCGTTTGTGGGGTCTGTGTGTTTCATTCGATTATATAGTTCTGTCACATATGTATGGCTCTCCTATACTTTATTCATACACTTGTCCTGCACACACACTGTTCGTGCACATCTCAACGCAGACTCAACGCAATCTGCCAGGCGCACATGATCACGATTTTCTGAGTACATTCATTTGCCCACCTTTCAACGTTGTGACGAGTTTTCAACGTTGTGACGAGTTGTTCTACAGTAATCCTTATACCTATACACTGGTGTATCCAGAGTACTTATATCCTCCCACCTACCCTCTGTAGTGTAATTTGAATACCGTTGTGTGCACCGGCTTGTGTATATAAGCTAGTGTCTTAAAAATATGTGCATACACTCCTTCCTACGTACGCTCTATACTGCAACAGGCTTATCTCTCGTACATGTTCTTCTTTGTGTGGGCGGATGTACAGAGCTAATCGTGTGAGCTTGAAGAAGCCAGAGGCAATCAAATGGGCCGAGATCAACGTCAAAGAATTCGACTCGGTAGGCTATCGCGTTTAGTAGAGTATCCGCATCATTATGCGTTCTGTTATGTTGCCTGTTTTATGGTGTCGTGATATAATAATCTGCATTACTATATATATATCGAAATGTCTCAGTTTATTATATATGGATAAATACCTCCGCTATACGAGTGATTAGACTACGCTGGGGTGTGGTATGTGCCTCTGGAAAGACGAAGTCCAAATGTCAATTATCGCGCATTTGTAGCCTTGTTCAAGTACCGTTAACGTATGAGTGAGGGTGCCTGCGAGTGACTCTCCAAGCATCCTCGACAGGCGCCGATTTAATTACGCTTGTATGCGCCTGAACACTTCCATCCCATCTGCATGAGACCGTGTATACGAGTGGTACGTGTACGTATATACGTTTATTCGAGTAGTGCCGTTGATGCACAGCTTGTAATCATCGTCTTCCCGTACAATGGCCTATACGTATTTTTGATTGGCTGTTTGTTAATAGCCGCATCCTATTGAACGAAACATTCTACGTTTACGCAGATTTGCCAAAATTTGCGAGAGGCCTGTCCCGATTTGGAGCCCCCCAAACCCCTCAGATCCAAAGCCAACCCAAACACTCCCGGCAAAACCCCTATCACTAAGAGCGCATCAACCGATACACGCCCAACAACTGCACATGGCATAGACTCCACAGCCAACGAGGACAACACTCCCGCGACAGGCAAGAGTGGGAAGAAGACAGTTCGGAACACTAGAGCTAAAACACATACACCCACACCCACACGTACGCAAAGCAGCGGTGAAGGTGCTGGTGAATCAACTGCGGTTAGAGAGAGCGATGTGTCAGAGCGCCTTACGGATAGCGAGAAGGATGGAGATACGAATACGCACACACAGGGAGATACAGCGGGAGACACCCACACCCGAAAACCCGAACACGCGCATGGGCGCATACATAAGGTGTTAGACGAAGGCGTAGGGTCTGAGAAAGAGAATGCGATGATTAGAAGCAGGTCTGTAGTCACCACCAAGCGTGCCGATGGGTTGATAGCAGCCGCGAAACTCCAGGCCACACCGAGCACCTCAGCCAATCAGATCGCAGAGAATAGAAAACGTCGTCCAATGAAAACGCCGGATAGCAGCAGGAAGTTCACACCGGGCAAACCGAGCAATCTGGCTGGAAGAGCCCGGAAGAAACTGAAAACCAATGAGATGGAACCGATAAAGGAGCGAGAAGGCGAGACAGAGTTGCAAACTCAGAGTGGAGCAGCGAAGGGTCTAAGGTATGTTTTGTTGTTTATGTGATCAAGTTTTGGTGTTTCTATGTTCAGGCTTGTTGTTTGTGTGCTAAGGTTTACGGGTTGTATATTTCGGTTTGTTTTTCGTATGCCAGGTAAGGTTTGGGGTTTTTAATCCTCGCGTCTGTGGGTGTGGGGTGGTAAGCAAGTATTCTAGCACTCTGGCCATTTTGCTGCAGGTTGGAGTTCGATATCGATATCAGTTCGAAGTAGAAACTGTATGATGCATATATACACTTTGGTTCTTCTAACCTTTCACGGATCGAAATACGTCACGATGAATATGAAAGCAAACCTTCCTGACATATATATGCCAGCCCCACACTCAAGGCTTTAGATGGCAGCGACATGAATTTATACAAACCCTACTCAAGAAGCCAATGTACACTTTCACATCGGTATCCCACGATTGCTATAGCCCCGCCCACTGTCAAGTCTCATCCAATCCGATTCGTTCCCAAAATAGATTCTCTCAAACCGATCGCAACAACGAGAGCTTCGCCGAATTTTCCGCCAGGATCATCGCTGCAGCCAGACTGAAACAGAAGCTAGCTGTCAATAAGAACGACGTGTCAGATGTCGGTGTCAGTGTCAGTGTCAGTGCGGAGGACGTGTCCGCACTCGGCACAGCGGGAATGGCAGCGTGACGCTCATAGCGTGGTTGTGGGTCACTTCCAACACGTGGTGTATTTAATCCAATGCCCCAATTTTTTCGGACCGGACTGGGGATTGAGGGCGTTGCCCACTTTTGGGAGAATGCGGGTACAAGTTTACGGTACGGTATGAGACTGCGAGGTGGTTAGTTGGAGACCGTGACCGATTGGGTGTAGCGGTGCTGGTGACATTCAAGCTACTTTTTCATGATGCTGAAAAGAATGGGATTCAACCTTTTTTTGTTGCACAATGCAAGCTTCGAATCCAGTAGAAGCATGGGCAGGTGCGTGATACTCCAAACGTCCGGTGCAATGGGTACCCCCAGGAGTTCGGTACGTATGACTATTTTCCGCTTGTAGAGGAAGTTGGGCTAGTCCAATAGAAAAGCGTGCAAGGTGTTATTAAGGCGAAGGCTGTGCCAAGGATGGGCTACAACGGGACAGACATCGTGAAGCTACCGAGATCTGATTCTAACTGCAACCGATACATGAGAAACCCTAAAACCCTACATGGGACTTGCCACCTGGACTGGGGCAACGCAGGTCATACATGGCAAGATGTAGAAGGGTATAGGGTTTAGGCGGTTATTATTAAGGTTTTAGGACAAGATATTAACTGGAACAGCTACATGAGACTTGCCACCTGAACATCGCAGGTCATACATGCCGAGATATAGAAGGGTTTAGGGTTTAGACTGTAGGGTTTGGTTTTTAAAGGGGTTTAAGACAAGAAAATAACTGGAACAGCTACATTGCCACCCGGACCACGCAGGTCATACATGCCGAGATATAGAAGACTTTAGGGTTTAGACGTAGGATCTCGAGGGCAGCTGAGTATATCTGAGGCAGACAGCCCACCACTTGACACCTTAACCTCAGTGGGTATGTATAGGCTAGCGGATATCGGTTACTGGGCAGGGCATTCTGACAGTGCTTTATATACCTGGCCAGGCAGCTCAACACATACCACTAGATGTACAGTATGTAAAGGTGACTGTTTCCAGTTGAGATTGTATGGTCACGTCAGTGTCTCTGAGACACTTCTGAGGACACTGACAAGCAGCAGATTGTTGGCAGCTCCGTAAGTAAGTACACAGGTGTGTACATCATAAGTAAGTAAATAGGTGCACAAATGTGGACATCAACAAATATGTAATACGTACTTAAAATAAGTGCTTATGACTTCATCTTTAAGTGCACACGTGTGTACACTGGTAATAATCTAGTGCATTGTAGCAGATTGAATACGTCTGATAGTCTGTTTATAACAGCGGAGCGGATCTGTGACATCTCATATACCGCTCCCATGAACATGAGTCATAGCTCGACGTATTATTGGGCAGAGCTTACATCGGCGATAGCCTGGTGCATCCTGTTGCTTCAGAGATACCTGTCAGCTTTAGAGACTCGCGTGTCACAACTGCGTATATACATGAAAGGTTAGTCAATATAAAACACCTCAAATACACTTACAACACAGATGTAAATACATCCACACCTACGCCGCAGATGTAGATACATCACACTTACAACTGACAATGTGTGATGTATTTATATCTAGCCCTGAGCAAAATCGGCGAGAGCGTAGAACTGAGAACAGCCCGAGAGATCGGCACCTACTTAGGGTATAGAGTTTAGGGGTTTAGGGGTTAGGGTTTTGTCACAGTGCAGATGGCAGAATGTTGGTGACGTTTGGGTTCGTGTGGGCGAGATAGGGAGATCACTGGTACATGGCCGAAACACGGGTGATATGCCATTGCACTGGTTAGTCCCAGGAGATAGCTATGTCTATGCGTAAGGGGTAGGATGTATAATCTTGGATCCCCAATTGTCTGCGGCGACTCGGTACAGACGGGACGGTACATATATAACTTGCGGTCCAATTGCCTACACGGTTATAAAATGATACAACTGGAGCTTAGTTGCTTGATCAATACAAACACGCACATACGCAGCTTCACACAGGCACATGTGGCCCAAATCTCAAATCGCGCGAACCAGCCGCAGCCGCTGGGGGGCATCACCGCTCACACTAAGTTCGGTACATAATTTGCATCTCAAACAAAGCCGCTTATCTGGGTTGACCATGGGTAGGTCTAGTACGGACATTGGGGCTTTGGGACAATCCCAACCACGCGTAGCGAACTTGTTTAATACACGCCATACGTCAGTATGAGCTCGTAACAGAGGAATTCGACTGTAAGATTCTCCGGGTACGAAGTAGTGTGAGGCGGGAACACTGCACAAACTAGGCGCAAAGAAAGACCCCCATGATGTATAATAAAAAGAAACGACAACCAAGTCTGAACACTGCACAAACTAGGCGGACAGAAAGACTCATCAAATGTATAATGAAAAGAAAAGGACAGCCCAATACCAATGCCACAGCCAACTGCACAAACAGGTTGCAACGAAAGACCCCCATAACGCATAATAAAAACGAAAGGACATCCCAATAGTAGTATGCCAATATCACAGCCTGTTATCGAGCTTGATATCGGTCTCTATAACCAACAAAGCACTGGTTTGATATCAAAGGCCGGGTGCGGTTCGCGACAACAGCCTTCACGACGACTCAGCTGCAGCAATTCGATTGCAACGGCTGGTGTACTGCACACAGAAGTGATCGGAATGAGAGAAACCTCCTGACCGCGCCTATGTTATTCTTTATCCTTCCTATTCGCACACACGTGCACATGTTGACAGTTAAGGCACAATGGCATAGCCTTCTAAAAAAACAATGGACTATACGCTTGGCTTCGCACTGGGGTTTAGGGGTTAGGGTTTAGGGTTTAGGGTTTAAAGTTGTCACGGACTGATATATTATGTCTTCTTTATCCTCCAATCTTCACCCCAGACTTTCATCAGTACGTATGACCAGGTATGCTGATTACCAATCATACGCTGTGGTTTCCTGCCCTCGAACGCTGGCATACTATTTGTTCATGCAGACATATAGGGTGCTGGTCTGTTTACACGGATGAGCACGCATTGCTAATGCACACAGACGCACACACATGCAAGCATGTTGCTGGAGATACATACACTTGCGTTAGAAGTAGAAACTGATAGAAACCGTGCGAGAGCTGAATATGCTTCTATTGATATGTGTAACTGCGCACAAATATATGTACCATAGTTTCATTGAATATATATATATAGAACTACTCGGTGCAGTGCAAGAAGATGTCTAGTAGACAGCTATTTAGGAATATATGTATAAATACTACTTTATACACACACACACACACACACACACACACACACACACACACACACACACACACACACAAACACACACACACACACACAACACAAACACATCATCAATATATATATATATATATAATATATATGTATATGTATATGTATATATATATATATATAGATATATATAGTTATATATATATATAACATAGACATAGATATAGACATATACATATACGTGCACACATGCGTAATACATATTACATACACATATACATATGCATATATATATACATATGCCTATACATATACATGCATACATATACATATGCATATATATATATATATATATACATAAAAAATATATAATATATATATATATATATATATATATATATATATATATATATATATATATATATATATATATATATATATATATATATATATATATATATATACATACATACATATACATATACATATATGCAAAAAATATACATATACATATATTATACATATGCACATACACGTATTATATACATATACTTATACACAAACATGTACAGCACGGATTTCTGGAAGCATGTCCCTGTTTTCTGTAACACAGTCCCCTTGGGAAGACCAAGAGAAGTTGGGTTTCACTTTGCGTAATCTGGTGGGCGTTTGTGCAGTGTACGCGTTGAAGGTTTGGTTGTTTACAGTTTACACACACACAAATTTGTATATATATATATATATATATATATATATATTCAGTGCAGGAAACTTAGACACTACAACAACTTGGGGGGCCAGGATCTTACAGTCTTCCCGAGGGAACTCTACGAAGCGAGCGACACGAGTGTGTAATTATTTACACGAGAGCCATTGCGACCTATTGATACCGCAAATTCATATATATACAGTACAGTACAGGAAACTCTTAAATACGTGTACGTTATAGTACAACCCGGAAACGACTAAACCAGTCTTGGTGTAAATACATATTTATATTTATATTCATGCACAAGTATATATAAATACAGGTGTTTTTATTCATCAAGAGACTATAGTATCCGGTTTGTTTTTTTAGTCCAAACTACCTTTTTTAACGTAAACGCGCTCTGCTATCATTCATAATTTCCCTCTGGTGGACCCGACCGAAAACGTTAAACTGTAAGCGACGTTAATAATGTTATCAATGATCACATTATTAGAAGGCACAGCCATGTGTGTGTTTACATCATCTCCATACAGCCCAGACTTAAGGTGTGTTTACATCATCTCTATATATCTCAGACTTAAAGGTGTACAAGAGGTAATAATTAAATTAACTGGTACAAACATATATATAACATACATAGACAACTTGTACAATCGCCAACAAGCGACACACACTCGCAATTCTACGCTATGATGATCATGTTGGCTTCAGCATAGGTACAATCGTATCCAAACCCCGTACGCTCGCTAAGTATATACATACGTGTAAGTACATGTGCATGGCGTCATGACGTTTCGCACGTGGGAGGGATTTGGAGCCATGCTCTCTCTGAGCATTTTATTCTCATCGTTGGTGGCCGTTCTGGTAGTCTACGAACCACTCACGGGCTCGCATTGGGTATGTCGATTACATACTTGTGACATGATGTTATTATGAGGTTCAGGTTAGATAGTCATGTATGCGACGTTATTGGGTATGTCGATTATATACTTGTAACACGATGTTATTATGAGGTTCAGGTCAGATAGTCATGTATGCAATGATGTATGCAGTGTACAGGCTTGGTGGTTTACATACTTGTAACATGATGTTATCATGAGGTTCAGGTTAGATAGTCATGTATGCAACGTTATTGGGTATGTCGATTACACACTTGTAACATTGATCTTATTATGAGGCTCAGGTTAGATAGTCGTGTATGCAACGTTATTGGGTATGTCGATTACATACTTGTAACATGTTAATATGAGGTTCAGGTTAGATAGTCATGTATGCAACATTATTGGGTATGTCGATTACATACTTGTAGCATGGATGTTGTTATGAGGTTCAGGTTAGATATTCATGTATGCAATGTACATTCTTGGTTGATCACATACTTGTAACATGGATGTTATGTTCAGGTTAGATAGTCGTGTATGCAATGCCCCGCAGTGACTCGCATTGGGTGTGTTGACTGCAACCGTAGGACTTTCGATTCTGCTTGTACACGATAGAGATCAACGTGATTTATT
>LUCW03002192.1:25000-30000 GCA_001586965.3 Sphaeroforma sirkka | reverse complement strand
TACTCGTACTACGGGGAGTGTCATGTCAAGTGATAGCTGTCAGGTGTCATATGTCAACTGCAACGTGTCACGCATGGAGAGCTGAGCCGAGTGGTCGGGGGAACTCGGAAGGCAAGAGCTCATGACCACGACACAGCCAGGCATTGGCCAAGCACTATGTATTGGTTGAGAATAGGGTCTACACAGACGTTATGGAATGTATATGAGTGGTGGCGACGTAACTGTACATCTACGACTAGTGCGCATGACGTTCAGCAAACCCCATGGATATATATATATATATATATATATATATTGCATATACATTTATATATATATATATATATATATATAATACATATATATATATATATATATATATATATATATATATATATATATATATATATATATATATATATATATATATATATATATATATATATATATATATATATATATATATATATATATATATATATATATATATATATATATACATATATATATATGTATATATATATTTGTATATATGTATATATTTTGTATAAATACACTGTGGTTGCGCAAGCGATGCTGTAAAGATACAAATTTGGATACGAATGACTATAGCTATTGTACCGTCTTCATGAATAGTTAGAGGCAAGTCTGTACTCTAAGCGTCGCTGCAGTGTGTACACATGCCGTCATTGCCAAAAGGTCTCTCAATGTCACAGCATTTGAGATACCTACCAGATATTACGGCGTAGTCATGATGCCCATGAAGACCCAAGATTATCTGTAATAAAATATTTTAGTTAGTATTAGTAGAAACTCTAAAAAGTTTAAAACAGATTGTTGTAGTCCATGAATGGCATGACAGAAGTGTGTTCAGAAGGTTGTTCCTGGACTCTAGGTAAAGCCGATTACTTAGAACATCATAGTAATAAAAATGAGATAAATACGGGACTCGAACCTGTAACCTAAAATTTATAGGCTGTGTCTGTGCCTAACGTGCGAGTTCTTGCAGAAGTGACGCAACGTCTTCCCGACAGCGACGAGATGGTCACACTACTTTTCCTCAGATACGATTCTTGGCAATACCTGTGATGTCACTGCAGAGTTGATAATAACCCCCCCCCCCTCCGGTGTTATAAGAGAGGATAGAGAGCCATGAACGGCTAACACTGCCTCCCCTCATATACGCTACTTCATCACTCTTAAAAAGTCCAAGCTACAGCGACGGTGCATGAGTCTATAATGCTCAGGGAGATACCTGTGATGTCTCTGCAGAGTTTAACGATACCGCACCCCCGTGTTATAAGAGAGGATAGAGAGCGATGAACTGCTAACACTGCCTCCCCTCATATACGCTACTTCATCACTCTTAAGAAGTCCAAGCTATAGAGACGGTGCATGAGGCTATAATGCTCAGAGAGATACCTGTGATGTCTCTGCAGAGATTAATAATACCACACCCCCGTGTTATAAGAGTGGATAGAGAGCGATGAACTGCTAACACTACTTCCCCTCATATACGCTACTTCATCACTCCCAAGGAGTCCAAGCTACATAGACGGTGCATGAGCCTATAATGCTCAGGGAGGTGATGTCTCTGCAGAGGTTAATAATACCACACCCCCGTGTTATAAGAGAGGATAGAGAGCGATGAACTGCTAACACTACTTCCCCTCATATACGCTACTTCATCACTCCCAAGGAGTCCAAGCTACATAGACGGTGCATGAGCCTATAATGCTCAGGGAGGTGATGTCTCTGCAGAGGTTAATAATACCACACCCCCGTGTTATAAGAGAGGATAGAGAGCGGTGAACTGCTAACACTACTTCCCCTCATATACGTTACTTCATCACATAAAATGCTCAGGGAGATACCTGTGATGTCTCTACAGAGGTTAATAATATCACACCGACACACCCCGTGTTGTATGCGGTGATAGGCGCCACACTGAGAAGGTAGGTTCCCCTCAAGCCAATCCTATCGCATAAGCGTAGTGACTGACCAGTTCATTGGGGAACAACCTTCCTCTGGCTCATTGCTCATTCTACCCATACCTCAGTACTAGGCATACTCCTTGATCCAGCCCAGTGTAGACAATTATCGTGGACCATCCCACACTGACACTATAGCCCTGCATTGACAGACCTGTCACCCGACTACGCAAGTGTGTCTGACATCTCCAGCTCAAACCACAGTTCGGTACACCTAGAGTGCCGAGCTGTTGTACCTCCGTGATACACGCTACACTCTCGCCCGCCGTCCCCATTCTGCTGATTTAGCCCGATGACTCCTATGATACATGGTCCCCATCAATTGATAAATAATCGTCATTTTGTATTGGTATTTGCATGCGCAATATGTTCTTTCGAATTGGGTTCATTTTTTTATAGTGTTGGATCTTTGAATGTCAATCAAATAAGTTGAATGTAAAACATTCAGTCAGCTACACCGTTGCACAACAAAAATCTCAATCGAATACAGCGTGATCAGGTACATTGAGAGGCTGAGTATGCCACGGGAATCCGTTTAACGACCAGCGCTACGGGTGATATCCCACACATCTCACATACAGTGTGATCAGGTACATTGAGAGGTTGAGTATGCCACGGGAATCCGTTTAACGACCAGCGCTACGGAAGCTATCCCACAAATCTCACGAGTAAAGCCAACTCATATGTACCATGAGTTTGATCCTGTGACTAGAGCGAGTTCCGCTTATATCCGCATGTTTGTCGCTAAGACACCCTCTTCAACGGCACGCCTCTTATCACGTGTGTTGACATACAATGTCTCGGCTCACAGACGTCTATAGGCTTGCGCGGGTACGAGTCGGTGCAGACAGATTGCGTGGTGGTTAGTGTTTGAAATGTTGTATGCCGTTTAACGGGTTGCGTGAAATATGCATAAGGGCCAGATCCAGAGTTCCTCAATATATTTACGTCAGTAGATGCTGGACCAATTTGTGCGAAGTGAGGGCTTTGGGGCATAAGGTGGACAGGGCAAATCTGGCCCTTTTCTTTCATCCTTCCGATTTAAGCTCCCGAGTGTTACTAGTAGCTACCTCGAGATAACTTTTGAAGAAGGAAGTATCAGTACAAACATCGAGAGTATACAATACACCGGTTTCAGTCGCAAACAAAATCAGGGCCAAAGTCGATCCAGGCTACGTTCCACTCACAGATCTATAACAGAACAAATTTATAATGCTCGTGGTTTTGATTCTCCGCTTGCAAAACCAATTTATATTGCTCGTAGTCCTGATTCCCCGTTTGCAAATCTAATTTATATTGCTCATTGTCCCGATTCCCAGCTTGCGAAAACTAATTTATATTGCTCATAGTTCTGATCTCCCGCTAGCGCCTAGTAAAAGTTCGGTACGGATATGTGGAACGGCTGAGTTCTATTCAAGAAGGTCGCCAGTAGCCTCTGTGGCCTGGCACTGTATTCCTGCAAGGTGGCGGCATCCGCTGGCACCTACAAACATAGTGGAGAGTATAACAGGGATTATCTCACAATGGGCTATGAAGGGGTTAACACCTCACCACAGCAACTACTTACTACTTCATGAACACCCACAAACGGAGTAGAGAGTACAACAGGAACAATCTCACAATAGGCTATGGAGGGGTTAACATCTCACCACAGCAACTACTTACTACTTCATGAACACTAACCAACGTAGTAGAGAGTACAACAGGAATTATCTCACAATAGGCTATGGAGGGGATAACACCTCACCACAACTCACTGAAGTGCGCGACAGCCACCACACACACACACACGGAGTACTGCATCCATATACGCACCCACGCATGTGTAACTAAGCACAACACTCTATACCTGATCACCCTCCAAACGGTTCAATAGCCACCACCACCACATACACACACACACACACACACACAGAGTACTACATCCATATTGGCACCCACGCATGTGTAGCTAAGCACAGCACTCTATACCTGATCACCCTCCAAACGATTCAATAGCCACCACCACATACACACACACAGAGAGTACTACATCCATATTGGCACCCACGCATGTGTAGCTAAGCACAGCACTCTATACCTGATCACCCTCCAAACAATTCAATAGCCACCACCACATACACACACACACAGAGAGTACTACATCCATATTGGCACCCACGCATGTGTAACAAAGCACAGCACTCTATACCTGATCACCCTCCAAACGATTCAATAGCCACCACCACACACACACACACACACAGAGTACTACATTCATATAGGCACCCACGCATGTGTAACTAAGCGCAACACTCTATACCTGATCTCCCTCCAAACGGTTCAATAGCGCGACAGCCACCATGGCCGCGGGGATATGCAATCGGTGTGTGAACGCAGCGAACTGCAGTGACTGCAAAACGTTTTAACGCGCGCAAGGTAAAAGGGAAACGAATGAGTCGTATGTTAGAAACAGAAGAATACTGGTACATGCGCGCACAAAAGGGTTGTAGGGTTGTAGGGTTGTAAGCTTTGAGGGTTGGGTCTGACGTAACTGGTTTACCAACCTAGTGTCAGAGGAACAGAGTGGTGTGGGCCTTACTTATAAACTGTATGGAACTGTACGTTCAAGCGATTCCTGTGAATAGAACAGAACAGATTCGCCTTATAAACCGACAATACCACCTCTGTGTATGCTTGACACGAGTCATCGCTGAGTCATCGCAGTCGACAGGTACTTGCTATCCCTGCGATGTACATACTCTTTGTAAAGACGTAGCCTTCTGCTCAATTTAGAAGGCTATGGTTACGACGTGTGCAAGAGAAAGGACTTTATCTACCAGGACAATTAGACATAGCCTTCTGTTCAATTTAGAAGGCTAGGGTTGAGACGTGTACAAGAGAAAGGACTTTACCTACTAGTACAATTAGACATAGCCTTCTGTTGAATTTAGAAGACTATGGTTAAGACGTGTACAAGAGAAAGAGCTTTACCTACCAGGACAATCCCTCATAGCGACAGGGTTAACTGATCTCTCCACAGATGCAAAG
>LUCW03002192.1:0-20000 GCA_001586965.3 Sphaeroforma sirkka | reverse complement strand
GGCCACCGTGTTTAATCGTTTTACGGCCTTGGGTTTTAGGGTTAAGAGTGCATCAAGTCGCGTAGCTACACAACAAGCGGCGAACATACATGCACACATCCAACACGTGATATACACAGCCAACGCCACGAGACCAATTCATACAGTACCTAGTAAGTGTAGTATGTACAGATACAGTTACAACTACAGCTACACGTGCCTGCAGTCACCTACCCATACGCACGTAGGTCACGCCCGTGGCTCCAGCGTAACACAGCATTTTAGTGACTTCATGCAATAAGATGGAAATGGACGGCATCCCCATGCCGTGCTGCAGTCAGTACGTAGGAGGCAAATGCATGAGCAAGCTTCTAAGGAATATATATATATATATATATATATATATATATATATATATACATAACATATACATGTACATAAAACATATATCACCGATGTCAAGCCAAGTATACGTCAGAAGACCACAAATTGCCGACTTTCTACACATTGGAATAGCCACTTATGAACAGCTTCCCCCTGCAAGATATATAGTATTCACTAGCATAGCACAATCTCCTGATAATCGTACCAACCCACATACACTACCAAGACCAAGCCACACATACGCATAGTATTCATTAGCATAGCACAATCTCCTGATACTTGTACCAACCCACATACACTGCCAAGATCAAGCCACACATACGCATAGTATCCACGAGCATAGCACAATCTCCTGATACTTGTACCAACCCACATACACTACCAATATCAAGCCACACATACGCTGATAGACAGTACATTGCCCACTTTGTACATGCTGTACCGGTCCGTTGTAGACAGATCGCATAGGGCCGTTCCGGTAGGTATCTTGATACCAGCACTCTCTTGGATTTGGGCCGCAAATTTTCGCATCCGATTGCACGACCCCCCCATAACAACGTGCTGTGTAGGTAGAATAGTGCATAGAGAAGGGTATATTATATAGTTGTGTAGGTAAAAAAGTGCACAGATAAGGGTATATTATATAGCGTTATGTAGGTAGAATAGTGCATAGAGAAGGGTATATTATATAAAGTTGTGTAGGTAGAATAGTGCACAGATAAGGGTATATTATATAGAGTTGTATAAGTAGAATGGTGTATAGAGAAAGGTATATTATATGGAGTTGTGTACGTAGAATAGTGCATAGAGGAAGATATATTATATATACTTGATAAAGAATGATATATTATATAGAGCTGTGTAGGTAGAATAGTGCATAGAGAAGGGTATATTATATAGAGTTGTGTAGGTAGAATAATGCCTAGAGGAGGATATACTGACGAGGATATGTCTTATAAAGGTGTTCTAGTTACAATCAAGGTATTGAAGGGACCGTACAACCCCGTACCTTTAATTTGCATGACATACTACATTTTATGTATCTGATATATAGCTAAGTGAATATACCCGCTTATTTATTAAAACAATATACACCTTTTATATACATTGGGTCAGGAAGTTTTAGGGTTCTATCCGGGACCGACGCGTAGATCTTACGTTACGAACCGGCTTTGGTCACATTTGTATGCGAAAATATTCTATGAAGCACCATGGATAGTGGGATCAGACAGTGAAGAAACGATAGGAAGTCATGCTCAGCAGAGAGACCACGGGTCATATCATACTAAATGGGGTTTATGGGGAGATACTGGAAGGGCGTATTGAAGTACATAGTAAGCGAGGATGCTGTACGCATATGTTACAGTTAAAAAAAAACTATGAGTCCCGGGAAAACGTTCGCGGGTTTTAGCATCAAGCACCACCCGTCAATGTGGTCGGATTGCCATGTTATTCGGTCTATTTTATACACGACCCGAATTCGTCTATATGCTTCTTTTCCAGATCTTTGTGTATTCGGTATTCGGTATTCGGTATATATATATGTTTATATGTATATATGTATACGTATATATATATATATATATACATCTCTAAGTCGCCAGGACCAGATATCTTCAAGTTACTACCCAATCGGGTTATAAACGAATACACTGAAGTATCAGCCGATGCGGGTTTTTGATTCTGATAACAGTCTACATACTAATATCAGATAATACTATTGATGAAAGCGTACATTGTAATAGTAATCCACTCTATGAATATATACTGTGTATTCTACTTCAATATTATACCCCATCAAACAGGTCGCTTTATACCGGCTTGGTAGTAAAATCACCCGGTAATCCCAGTGCATGAGGATTAGAGATCTCTAACGATAGATACCAGTATGAACACGTTCTATAACAACAATCTACGCAATGAATATAGGCCGTTCAACACACCTTGATGTCACTAAACTTGTCGGCCAAGTCGTCGTGTGAGCTATACCCAATATGGTACAGGAAATCACTCGGCAGTCCCAGAAGATGTGGGTTAGAAATCTCTAATAACCGGTTTCGTTGCACGTCATAAAAACGCTTAGCAACCGTTGAGAAGTCTACAGCTACTGGAGTATCAGAGTCAGTGTGTCTTACTGCATCCTTCTTATTCAAGCTGTACTCATCGATTTGGCCCAGCCGGAGTGCCTGAGTGAGTTGCCGGTCGAAACTGCTCGACAGTGTATCGTAGCTGACCCGTCTATCCATGATGTGTGCTATGTGGGATGGTCTTAAATGTGTATTTATATATATATACTAGTATAGTGGTGTATGTTCATATGTACCAGAAATAGACAATTGTAGTGCTTCCTATTGTAATTTAAACAGAGCAGCTGAGTATGTACTACAAAAACGAGTTATACTAGGTACACCTAACAGAGGTAAGCGAGTTACATTAGGTACACCTAACAGAGGTATAGTATGACGTACACAAATATACATATATCTGCATATATACGCTATCCAATATAGTTCATGGCCTCCTAAAATACTACATGATTGATTTAGCAGGAGGCTGACACTAAAAATGTTAAAACAAGTGTCGATCATGCGGAAATGACGTCTTGACAGCTCCATGATCAATAATGATGACATGAATACGTCATTTCTATCCATATTTGGTCGATTCAACCATGGCAACAAAAATCACGGAGTCCTCTGTCCCCGTATGTGTTGTTTAGAGGGGGCTATGAAAACCACTATTATCACCATATCAGCAACCATTCAAGATCCAATGCCTGTCTATTTTAGGCAGGGTGATGTTATGAACTTTTGGGACAATGACATCATAAGCAACACACACACCCACCCACCCACACACAGAGAGAGAAGAGTTATTTAAATAGCACTATCTCTCTAAAAGCAAGACACACACATAGTGGAATTGCTGTATACACGTACTAATAAAATGAGTTCAAACTATACTTTGTGGCCAGGTGGTGGCATTCACGCTTTGCGACAGATTCACGTTTGGCAAAAATCATGCAAACTTATTATTTGGGTTGTCAGCTATAAAGCATCTAGCTAGCAGGCCATTTTATAGCACTCGCTGTTCATTAATAGGAACATAGACGCATATTTGAACACTCATACGCACAACTAAAAGTAAAACCTGGAATGCGATCTTCACATCGCATTCTATATATTCTGGGTGGTTGACCGCAAATCCTCAAAGTAGTAGGTAATATATAATTTGGTGATTCACTCTCCAATTCCAATTTTCGACATTATCGCACTTTGTCAACGCTTGCCAAAGGACATACACAATGTCTAACCGACAGTACTGATATATATACATGTACATACATATATATATATATATATATATATATATATATATATATATATATATATATATATATATATATATATATATATATGATATGTATACATATATATATATATATATATAAACATATACATATAGATACATATATACATACATACATACATATATATATATATATATATATATATATATATATATATATATATACGTCCGAATATGCTCTTCATTTTGGCGCTATAATTTTCTGAGTGGATAGATACACATCTTCTGCTTCTGAAAATTGGCATCGGGATACTGCTGTTCCTCATTGACATGGGTGAGTACTTGGTTAACAGTACTGATATATAAATACACACCTATACATCATTCGTCATGATAAATATACTATCTCGATACTGTTGGTCGTTTGCGCGTGGGTTGGGCTTCACCACTGAGCGTCCTAAAGTGCCATAATCTTTAAAAAAAAAATGATCCGATTTCAGCTGCGCTGTAGGGAATAACATAATATTGTTCCGTACTTCACGTATTTTTTTTTTTTGCAAGCGTGATCTGCTCAGGCGAATATTAGGCATACAATTAGATTAATTTAAAGCGTGCGTTTGGGGATGTGTTGATCACTCACAGTACTGCAATCCATATATACATATATATAGATACCTATATATGTATTTTTATAATCAGTCTTAAAGCGTGCACCTTTCAAGCAGACTGTATAATCCAAGGACCAGGTAAAGCTCTCCTAATCCCACAATTGCAAGTATGTTGAGTAACTTACTTATCGTCACGCTCATACTGCTGACGGTACCGTGCCAGGCCGGGTACACACCCGCATACAACTACAAGGACGACCCAGAAGTAGACTCCGTCACCAGCATAGTCCTCAACTGCGATGACGGGGCAACTACTGATGACGAGTGGACCTGGGATGACCTCCAAAACGATGTCAACATAAAGGATAACGTGCAGGTACGCATCACGTGCGATCTGGACATCGAGGAGCAGACCATACGGAATGTGCTGGTGCAGCAACGGGGCCAGGGCAGCCGCAGATTCGCACTCAAAAGCTACACTATTAAATTCGGTGATGGGAATACCAAGTGGCGAGGGTTAGATAAGCTCTTGCTTAAGAAGGACCCGGCCGAGCACTCGGGTATCCGGGGTAAGCTCGCCTTCGATCTGTTCCGGGATGTACCGAACTTTGCGTCGTTCCGAACCAGTTGGCACTCGCTGACTGTGGTGCTGCACAAACCCGATGGCTCGGAGAAGGAGCTCAATATGGGACTGTACACCAACTATGAGAAGGGTGATGCGGCTTGGATTGAGCGTCGCAAACTGCAAGGTGCTGGTTATGAGGGTACAGATGCGTGGCTGTACAAGGTCAATCAGTGGGACTTCCGGCGGCGCTCAGCCATACGCACAGAAGAGGATTCACGTTACGACAGACAGGCCATGGAACGGTACATCGAGGCCGAAGGCAACCGCGACCACAGCAAACTCATCAGAACAATGCGAGCGCTCAACGAAGCCGCTGACGACGAGTTTGAGAGTGTGCTGGCTGAGCACTTTGATCTGCAGAACCTGGCGACGTTTGTGGCGGTGGTGGTTATATGTGGTGATTGGGACCACACATCACGGAATATGTACATCTTCTCGGGCCCAGAGAGTTCGGTGTGGTACGTATATCCGTGGGACTTCGACAAGTGCTTTGACCGACACCCGACACGGGTCAACACGCACCTGAGTCTGCAGAACGTAGCAGAGAACTACTTGTTCAGGCGCATTATGTATGCCATACCCGTCAAGTTCACCGAGTTGGTCGATGCGAAGATAGATATGTTGTACAGTGGTGTTATGAGTCCACGTAGGGTCGCTGCGCTTGCAGAGACGTACGCAGCTACCGTAGCCCAGTGGCTAGAGCCGGGGATGCCAGATACAACCCAACTCACTAAGAAACCCTGGCAGAGTGAGAAGAAGGACTTCTACAAGGCAGTGAATGGGAATGTGGCGGCTTGGAAGAAGAACATGTACTTGCCGTTGGGTGTTCGAACTACAAGTTTGAAGGAGACTGGTATTAATACGTACAGGCTCAGAATGAGAGACTCTGTTTCCACTACAGGTGAGCGCTCGATTGGCGTGATTGCAATGGTAGTGCTTGATATGGATTGTTGTATTGATGTTTCATACGCTATAATACCATTCTGCAATCTACACACACACACACACACACACACACACACGGGAAACGTAGGATTTGAAGAAATGATATAATGTCAGTAATATAAGGCCTGTATTTATAGACATATACTTAAAACACGTATGATTCTGTCTGTGTATATACACACACGGGACACGTAGGATTTGAAGAAATAATATAAGGCCTGTATTTATAGACATATACTTAAAACTCATATGATTCTGGGCAACAGGTGAGCCGGTAGAGCACAGATGGACACTCGGGCGAGGCTTTCCATGTGTCAACCAATCCTGTACGAAGTATTTGCGATTTGCTGATCCAGTGGAGGTAGTTTGCACAGGCGAATGGGTGGACCTGGAGCGCACAATATCTATCCAAGAACTGCCTTTCAGTGTGTGCCAGGAGGCAGAGCGAGTGTGTGGTAGTAGCACGCGAGATGCATGCTATTTAACGGTAAACAGTAGGTACAAAGAGTCTAAGATCGAAGGGCCCTATGCCATGGACCCCATCAGAATTCAGGTATAGGCTGCTTTGGGACGGGTACGGTGCAATAAAACTGGTAGGACAACTCCGCATATGCTGAAATACTGGTATATTCTATATAAGAAGCTTATGTATGCCAGAGACACACATGCAGATGGCAGTAAAACGCATAGTTTCTTCATGGTACCGGCTTCCAGTGTGTGCAAGAAGGCGAAGAGGGTATATGGTTGTACATAGGAGTGTTCCAAATCCGTGGCGTGTAAATACAAGAGCCTAACATCGAATAACTGCACGCGTTTGGGCCATCGAAAGCTCAAATAAAAGACTGTGATAGGGGCATCGATGTGTCCATACACCGAAGTATGCAAGAAACTCAGCGTGAGAGGGGTTGCTGTAAGGTGCAAGCATGCAGGCACCAAGCACTTTATACCCGGAGGAACAAGCTGGACAGTCCTGTAAGACCACCCCAGACGAAGATGAAAGCAGCAGAGAACATGTGTGTTACTTCATGCCACATTTAGGCACAGGATTATCACTATCAAATGTCCTTGCTTTTGAGCTACTTCGGGGTTTGAATAAAGAAATTCAATTGAAAAGTTTTATATTCGTGAATCGAGAGTTCAGACCATCAATCAGTGAAGTTTGCAGGCGCGACTATCATTCGTACATTTGTTAATCAACGTGAGCAAGAATTTTTCAAACATTTTGTATGCTCGCAAAAGCATTACTATACGTATACACAAAACACACACAGACTGTTCACGTGTACCACGCATATACACGCATATACACAAAATACACAACACACACACACACACACACACACACACACATATATATATATATATATATGTCAATAAATATACAGGTATACACATACATATATACGACATACATACATACATACACACACACACACATCATATATATATATATATATATATATATATATATATATATATATATATATATATATATATATATATATATATATATATATATATATATATATATATATATATATATGTATGTATATGATGTATCTATATATATATATATATATATATACATATACATATCACTCACTCACACACACACACACACATATATACATATATATATATATATATATATATATATATATATATATATATATATCCATCTTAGACTTAATCACAAAACCATGCACTGCACATAGATCTACAATTTATATGCTTCTTTTCCTGCTCAGCGCAGAGTGGATGTCTCAGGGAGTGTCGCAAATATATGTGTAATAATACAACCTGGAATCTGACTTCCTACGGCTTGGTGAGCTATATACAGGTTTCCGTCGCTAGCGTTACTATGTAGTGATAATCTGTGGCTGTTGCAGATAGTGTTAGGTCATAGGACGTTAAAAAATGACGGGAATGCCGTCAATAATAAATATTGTACTGCCGCACCTCTGTACGAGTGGTCGTGGTTCCGGTTCTTCGAAGACGAACTCGTATTAGCATATGACAATAATGGTATACAGTACAACTATGCGCCATGACTCTGAATGAAAAGGGAATATGTGCAAAATAGAGTGAGAGCCACATGTATTTTCCTATATTCCATAAAGGTTACACATCCTTCTGCTCATCTGCTGTATAGATTTAGAAGGCTATAGAGTACAGCTGATGAGTGATGACTGATGAGTGTTCAATTTTCAGATAGCTTCGACTATTTCTATAAAAAAATGTTTTTTTAAAGAAAAACAATAGTACAAGCTGATTGAAGAATGAAAGTGACATTGATGAAGTGATTGAACTGAATTACAGCGATAAGGATGAGGGAGAAGAGCGATTAAAAATCAATAAGGAGCTAAAAATTGATATACGGCCCCCGGTAGCCACAAGTTCACTACCAGCCACTTTACCTGCATCCAACAACTGATTCGACGCATCCTGGTAGGTCCAAAACTGCCGCCCATTGGCCCTGATCTCCTTCAGCAATTGCAGGAGTGCCACGACTTCCACGGTATCTGAACCCTCCACGAACACCTTAGATCTTTTCTCCAGCATGTTGAAGAACCACCGTACCCTCACCCGTCTCTGACACATCAACAGATATTCCCCATACCCCGGCTAATCACGCTGTTGAAGTACTACTTCCAAATTTCGGTTCAAACCAAATCATCGCGCTTGTTGGTTCCGCCTATGATACTTCCGATCCAGGCCAGCCAACACATACCAAATTCATCCGTGGTCTGATGCGGCATTGGCTTACCCCCATCCTCGCTCCTCGACCGGATTCTGACGGATAACCTGGTCCTTCTCGGTATTTCATACTCTGCACTAAACCATTCCGCGGCACTACACGGCACAGACCCGATCCATACCACAGAGGTGGGTACTCTACTTGCATTCGATAGTAACAGTGTTTTGTCAACACCGGCCCGAATTGACTCAGCGCATCTCTTCCATTGTCGTTTCACTTGGCCAAAGCTTCAAACGGGAATTTACTGACCACTTCTTCCCATCAATCTTTCCTGAACCACTACAGCGACTATGAGAGCCAAACCATATGTTCATACATTGTAACTTGTCATTTTTGAAATAAATAATATTATCCCTAGCACGAACAGACAATACTACGTTAATGACAAGGTGACAAAGATTAAGTAAAAAATACTGGGGTCGACAATGGAGGACCTGGCGTCATTAGTGAAGACCACCAACAAACCTCGTATATCCACAGTGCATATAGTGCGTGCCCCTCGCACGCAATTTAGGACTCTAACATATCAGTACTTGCCAGTCGAAACGACCAAGCCCGCATGACAACAGACTCGGCGATAGTTTCATACAAACCTGCTCAGGCTGCGAGTTCTTCTGAAGCTTCTGTTGAAGACGCCCAGCTGCTCCCCGAACAGGCTATGTTCTCTGATGCACCTATTACTCGTAAACCCTTGCTGGCACCGGGCCAGATGTTTACTTCGGCTAGTAAACATGCACTGGAAACCGACCAGGCAATGGCTCCCTGTAAACTTCGATGGAAATTACTAGGTTTCAAACTATATTAAACTAAAATACAATTTAATCAGTTAGGATTTAGCAGTGGTAGCTTGTGTAAGAATGATCGGGACTGCCTCTTGTTAAGAGCCTAAATATCCTCGATCACACAGGGCGTACCTCTAGCTGTTCTTTATTGAATAATTTTCACTAGAAGTACTAAGTGTTCATGACCACTTGCCTAATTTGTAAATAGACATAATAACGTAAGCCGCGTTAATACATTAGCTGATATAAATAAAGTTCCATCTGAAGAAAAGTTAAAAAAAAAGAAAAGACTTATTGGATTTTGGAGATTGGCGGGAGGACCAAAATCTATAAGTAGTAGTTCGGAGATTATAAAATTTAGTTTATAATATCCTACATCTACTAATGTCTCAAATAGGTCCAAGTAGATGAGTCATACCAAATACTCAGGCTATTGGAGCCATCAAAGTGAATTTAGAACACTTTGGAAATATTGGAAAAAAGAGCTTGTACTAAATTATTTAAAATACAAATAAAACCAATATATTATCTCAATTGATCTTGATATTTTAGACTGACCGGAGGCCGTATTTCTACATCCCGGAGTCGACGACGAACGCATATATCCGAATTGCGATAGCTTTGTAGCAGACTTTCATGCACCATCTTGTGACTTCATTCGCCTAAACCCACCGATGCCTGACATGCTTGCACTCCCTGGAACACTCCGAGACCAAGGCATGTATTACTGTTTGTGATTTTTCATATCTATATGCCATGATTTTCATTTCTAGTAAACTAGCGGACGCATTGATGAACTATAATGTGACTAGTCGTAAAATGTTGAGGTACCGTTTGGCGGTACAAAGTACTTGGCCCACTGTTCGTTCCACCCACTGGTCCTATTATCGAATCACAAGCAATTGAAGAACGTTATACTTGACCCAGTACTCTATGCCCTTTCACGCTCTGTCAAGTATCAACACTGGCTGCCTAGTATCGAGAACATTAACGAGATACGAGTAGAAATTCACTATGTACCTGTGTTTCTTACTCCTAATCGCTGTCTAGACCTGACGGATAAACTCCAGGAAGCAGCGGATGTTCCGCTATATAGGCCCAAAAGGTCATTGGCGCTTTTACACTATTCTCCAATGGTTCATTCCCACCTAGCCGGTTACCTGCACAGATGTTCGGCCGGGAAGTGCCCATGGACAGTCCGAAGTGGATAGTTGGACACGGAATTAGCTGGGTAGACTTATTTCAGCAGATGTGGGGCCCGCTGAAGCTTAAACCTTTTTCTAGACACAAAGATCGTGCCATGGTTACCTGCTGCACCAAGGACGTTACTGTAGCATATGACCAGGACGTGTATGGTGTCGATATCTGCTTCAAAATTTGTTGTATTTATACGGCATAGTGCCATATTGAACTTTTCCCGGCACGAGCCCTAGGGGTCGTACACACATCGTTGGTTGTGTGTGTACCCTTCTGGCCGAATGCATATCGGTTCGCTTTTTCAGCTTATTCAGAGCACGCCCACCACTATGCCACATACACACGGTGCCTTCTTACATCGCGGATGGCGTGCGGTCGATATGTCGAATTGGAACTTTACCATGCTTTCACATCTCAAAGGGGATCAATCATTGTACAAGGTACCCCTCTTCTTTTGGCCGCGGGTCGGACTGATGAAGCCACCCCTTAGCCTATAATTCATCGGGGCTACTATTTGAGAGGCGGCGGTAGTCCTAACTTTGCCGAATGCTACCTAAGCCAGTATTACAGCAGCTGCGTCATGGGCACAAAGCTTACATGAACCATTACTACGGCGTCAGGTGTTCGAAGACAAGTCACCCTTGCCATTGGTTCCACTGTTGTTGCCACCGCCACAAAGCAACCATCAGAAAAATCTGACGGGCACTCCTACGCAGGGTATTGACCCTCGTATGGCTGAGGAACTTCAGCGCCAGCCATTTACAATAAATTGAACGGACGCTCATACACTGCACTAGGAGTTGCCCACGATACCCTAGCAACCTACTATGCGGGAACCACCAGAGCCTGCCGGTGACACGCTAAATCCGGAAGACACGAGTGCAACAAACACTTGACCATGAACTCGACCTCGCCACTGCCGAGTATGCTGGCGAATTGGAGCCTAAACCCTAAACCCAAGCCCTCCCGAGAGGTACTACTCGGGACGGCTGCACGAGTTCTTGCAGCTACTTCTACGGCTGAGAATGAACCTTTGGTACTGCAGGAGGACTTCACGCCTGGTGTCCAAGCCAGATCTTGGTTTGCAGCTGTTAGAAAGCCCGATGAATTCACCTACGGGTTTCTGAAGGCCCCGCAACTGATGATCAACAAACGACGGAAAGTAAAGCCGAGTACACACACGCAGCGGATTATTTCTGTAAACTTCGATGGAAATTACTAGGTTTCAAACTATATTAAACTAAAATACAATTTAGTCAGTTAGGATTTAGCAGTGGTAGCTTGTGTAAGAATGATGGGGACTGCCTCTTGTTAAGAGCCTAAATATCCTCGATCACACAGGGCGTACCTCTAGCTGTTCTTTATTGAATAATTTTCACTAGAATGTAAACTTCGATGGAAATTACTAGGTTTCAAACTATATTAAACTAAAATACAATTTAGTCAGTTAGGATTTAGCAGTGGTAGCTTGTGTAAGAATGATCGGGACTGCCTCTTGTTAAGAGCCTAAATATCCTCGATCACACAGGGCGTACCTCTAGCTGTTCTTTAATGAATAATTTTCACTGGAAGTACTAAATGTTCATGACCACTTGCCTAATTTGTAAATAGACATAATAACGTAAGTCACGTTAATACATTAGCTGATATAAATAAAGTTCCATCTGAAGAAAAGTTAAAAAAAAGAAAAAAGACTTATTGGATTTTGGAGATTGGCGGAGGACCAAAATCTATAAGTAGTAGTTCGGAGATTATAAAATTTAGTTTATAATATCCTACATCTACTAATGTCTCAAATAGGTCCAAGTAGATGAGTCATACCAAATACTCAGGCTATTGGAACCATCAAAGTGAATTTAGAACACTTTGGAAATATTGGAAAAAAGAGCTTGTACTAAATTATTTAAAAATACAAATAAAAACCAATGTATTATCTCAATTGATCTTGATATTTTAGACTGACCGGAGGCCGTATTTCTACATTTCCACAGAGGCAGCGGTCCTTCTGGAGATCGCAGCGTATCCGCCAGTACAAGCGATTCACAGGCCCATATTTTGATCCTTCAAATCAAGAGAGAGCTAGACATGGCTCTAATCTGCATCACATATATAAACAGGAAATATATATAAACAATAAATATTGAACAAAGTCGCTAAATTTACATTTAAAATGTGGAAAAGTCACTAAATGTACATTCACCCTTTTTCTCGATGAAAACGTACTGAAATATTGATCAAATATGTACAAAGTACATTTGGCGACTGACTTTAACGTGCAAAATATGTTTTAGGGTTTTTCAAAACCCTAAACCCTAAAACCCTAAAAACATAAATTTAAATTAAATATTTTTATTGAGCAATGGGAACGCTTGATTATTGACTAGTAGCTCGAGTCAGGTAGTTTTATACCCAATCGGATGATCATCAGACTAGTACCGGCAGGATTTATCTATTGCTACTTACAAAAAGTGTCGACTGCATCCCGATGAAGGGATCAGAAAGCCAGTGGAATCGATATTGCATACAAGGTAGATCTGTAACATACACAAGCGCTTGTTTGAATCCTAGCATTGAAACTCAAGTACATGTATAAACACATTAAAATTTTTATCATTAAATTTGCGTGTAGTGTTTTTCGTTTATGTACGAATGCAGAGTAAAAGACGTTTCTACAGACTTGCACATTATGTGGGTATGCTATTGTAGATGCTTTTCATATATCAAAAATTGTTTCGATTAAAATGTATAAATCATCATTCGCACAAACCTGCACTTGGATACATATCCATACATAATATGCGATATGATTGAATATAACTCGGATGTACATATGCATCAACACGCTGATGGAACTATCATCTAATACGACGAACTTGTTTATATGCACCAGTGTACATTGTATGGTAAGTTCTATGCAGCTATCGGTTGTTATCCTGTCGTATCTTCTGTTCATTAATTTCGTTCTGTATGCCGACACTACGTTCTTGGATAAATAAACGCCGAGAAAGCTTAAAAATTCATGACGTACATTAACGAATGGTTCGAGTCGAAATCCGCACGTATTCGATCACATCGTTGACTACGTCATTTACTACGTCATTTGCTACGCCATTGATGACGTCATTAACTACGTCATAAAAATTCTAGCAAATATATTCAATGCATACCTCAACCACAGCAGGCATTGAAGAATGGAACATCACGGCAGTGCAGAAGCTTTAGTGAAGATTCTTGTGCGCTCCAAAATATCTTGTTCGTACCATGTTATCCTGGAACCTGAAACACCGTTAGTATGGCCGATTACACTAAGGTCTACACCAAGAGTAGGTCTCAATAGGTTTATTCACCAGTGCACATAAAAGAGGTCTGTGAAAATCTCCGATGCAATGCTACCTCTTTATGTGTAGACGACTTGGACTATGATGCCTGGGATAATAAATCAACTGAAAACGTGAATGTCGTACATATTCGTTAATCTTATTTTTGGATTGAATCCCCACATCCCTTCCCCTCAGCGAGTTGAATTATCTGGACACAATTTTATACTCTATCGTGACATGAGCCATTATGCGTAAAATCATACACGTCTACATTCGCACAAGAGTAGGGAACACAATGCACAAACGCAAACTCAATAAGCGTTTAAAACGCGTGCCAACCCAGCCAAAATGAAATCGCAGTATATACGGGCTTTTATATGTACAAAATCCAGACCTATAAAATCTAATGTTGTCAAAATATAAAACTATATGTATGCGAAAAAAAGTCTACTTTCGATGATTTCTTTGGTTATTAACTATTTTCGACAGGGGCCTGTGTATTAGCTTTTATTTACCACACGCGAATATCAAAGGGGCCCTTTATGTGCGAAAAAGTGTGACGAACAGACAGACAGACGGGCAGAAATGCAGTAAGTAGAACTTAAGAGCTCACGCTTTTAGATTTAAAAGGGGAATACAATAGCTAAATAGATAATAAAGTACGTCATTGTATCCACTGGTTGGTAAAAAACCCCCCCCCATACTTTAATGGAAGAACAATTCACTCATAGATTAATCCTCAGTCGTCTGAGCAGTGCATAATGATTCGTCACATTTTTTTATTCAGCAGCCGCAGCCTTACTTTCGACTAGCACCTTTTTCACAACAGGTGTCCTACTGCTGGGTAAGGATTCGGCCTTATACCAGGGGAGTTTAGGCGGAGCTGGAGTGCGTTCATCTTTGGCATTGGTTTTCTTAATCAAAGTATTCATGATAGTTTTTGCACTCCACCCTTTTGTGGCAATCTCGATCGGGGTCTTTTGCCCTTCTGCGGTAGTGAAAACGGGATAGAAGTAGATTAAAACCTCACAACAGCGATTATCTAGATCTAGAAGGCAAGCCAGACTACACACATACATAAAAAGCGGTTGACATACAGAGCTAAATAAATTTGCCTACGTATGTTAATACGCACTTATACATCACAAAACGAGAATTTTAATCTGAACCCCCTTCATACCTATACGCAGAGAACGATAGGTATTTGAACGATCTAGATATTTATGGAGTAGTACGACAGGTCATTTCCATAGACAATAGACTCATTAACATTCCAAGGTGTAAAGGACTTTAATTTCCCATAAAATATCGAATATTGAATGTAGCTTTGCAATGCATATCGAGCAATCACGACGTTCCACGACGTTCGGTGTATAATATAACTCTACCCATACACTTTGACTCATATATATATATATACAGACACAGACACAAACATAAATATATATATATATATATATATATATATATATATATACATATACATATACATATACAAATATATACATATTTATAATACACAAATGTGTGTCTACGTGCAAATTTCCCAGTTTAGAACAATAGAATTTTGTATATCACTTTAAAAACACTCTTAACTCTTACGCACGTAAATGTATTTGTTAGAAACTTTCAAGTTCAGAACAATGGATACGGTATACAACTCCACGCATAATCTTATCTCTAACGCACATGTATGTCAACGTGTAAACTTTCCAGTTCAGAACAATGGAATTCGTCGCAATGGCAATGACCTGGTGATCCTATACAACAAACATAAAACAATACTCCATATTCACGGCAATCATCAGTTTCGTTGGTACGCCCTCAACAAAAAAATATGCGAGGAGCTCAATCAAAAAGCCACTACCAGTGCACCGATTTGCGGGGTTTTAGCTAAAAACCTAAACCCATACCCATGGTCAACCTCAGTCCAGTGGAGAGCTTCTTGCTATGAGTCATCGTCACCACCAAATCTGGGTTGTGGTACTTTATTTGGGGGATGTGTTCGAACAAGAAGATCCTGCCATCATTCAGCAGAATATGTCAATGAGATGTCAGTGTGCCAGTGATTCGCTTAGATTCAGTCATCACCTACGAAGGCATTGATAATCAATCAAAGCTACGGGATATATTGCCTTTGCTTTTGCGAGACAAGCAAGTAGTATGTAAACTAACAGGTATGTATACTCGTGCATGGATATGTTCAACAGTAATATATACAAGCGCGTATTCGTGTATCATGTGTTTATATAAATATATCTGCATTTGCATACAAAAACAAGAAAGTGAAGTATTACACACACATACACACTAACAGACACATTTGTATCTATATGCAAATATATGCGAATAGATTGAAAACATAATCCAAATACATACCCATATATATACGAAATATATTATACTTGCATATACCCAGATATAGAAAAGAATACATGTATAATGTATCAACATACATAGATGTACACATACAACTACTTCATAGCCATTGCAATTCTACATATATATTCACAAAAACATGTACGGCCATTTTAAATACCCAGTGATGATGTTAAGTCTTTTGTATAAATTTCATTGGACATGTACCTATACGTATGTGTAAAATATACATATACACATAAATTTTAACGTACTGATACACAAACATACATACACATACACACACACACACGTGCACACACACATACACACACATACGCCTATATCTATATATATTATTGATACTCATAAATGTAAATAACGAATGCACAAAATTCCATTTGAATCATATACATACGAACATATATCCAGGTAACTATACATATAGATAACCACGCACATGAATGCAGATATAATATATAAAAACATCGGTATCATCAAGACGCATATATTCATATTTGAATAAATCACAATCCTGTATGTTGATTCATATTGTAAATTGTATATATATACATATACAATACATATATACATACATACACACACACACACACACACATATATATATATATATATATAAAAAATGTATGCAAAAAAAAAACCACATCCATACACCAGCACATCTGGACATACACACAAATATATATGTATAAACAAACACACATCACACACACGACACACACACAGACACACATGCATCCATACCAAGAATATGTGGAAAAAACTACTTACTCTTTCTATATGCATACATACATATTGCATATATATATATATATATATATATATAATATATGCAACATATATATATTGCATGCATATATGCGTACATGCACACGTTCATATTATATCCATGCATGACACATTACATGGCCATACATGTATTATGCATATATCCATACATCCATGTATATATATATATATGGTATATATATATACATATTATATATATATATATCATATTATACATACATATATATGTATTATTATATTATATATATATAATAATATATATAATATATGCATAATATGTGTATATATTATATAATATGTTATATAATACATATTACATATTATATTAATATTATATATATATACATACGTATACGCAAACATATATTCATGCAATGCATATTATGCATATATTCGTATTATTGCGTTGGGATCGTTATAGTATATGTACATATATGTATATATATATATATATATAATAATATATATAATAATATATATGCATATATTACACACACGCACACATATCAATATGCACATACATAATATGTATATATATATGTATATTATATGCATACGCGCACCTGCATCACCTGTATATGTATAGTATATATATATATGTATATACATACATATGCACACACATATATATGTATATATATATATATATATATATATACATATATATATATAATATATATATATATATATATATATATAACAATATCACACACACACACATATATATATATATATATATATATATACGCGTGTATATGCGTTACATATTGGGCTATCTCTAACGTATTGTTGAACTCAAATATAGATGTTTTCACTATAAACACTTGCTTGTGCTATAACTTCTAATCCAGACTTTAAATACATAATTAAAAGCCTGCTTCACCTAATCTGAATTGACTATATTTATATGTACTTGTGTGATGGGGTGCGCGCAAATGCACTGCGCTTCCATATAACGTTCAATCGCAACCTATCGTTCCAAACACCCATTCATCTAACACCCCCGTTCATTTATAACATTGTAACAATGTTTATACCATATATACTGTGTATAATGCCTACAGTACGAAATATTTCACAATTGTTTGGCTTGCACTTGGCTTGCACAATCATGCTGACTATGTTCTAATGTATATAACTTACTTTGTTCCGGTCTGCTTAGGATAGTCGCGATAATATGTAACTTCCAGGGATTTGATCTTTGGATCCAAAATCACTTTGCCTCTGAGCAAAGCATCGAGCGATCTGGCAACCCCGGCCTTTCCCTTGAAGACCTTTACCGGCATGACTGTGTATAAGCTATTTGGAAAGCTCTGCCTGCAATTTAACAATAGTTTTAAGGATGACGCAACTTTATCTCAAGGTTGATTTACCTAAATAATGGCTTAACAACTTGATCAAGTATTGATCGCAGAGGTGTATAGAGGTATCACTCTGGTATTGTATATGAACACCTACAGACAACTGATGCTTGGCCACGTAGGTGTTGACTCTATGGTATGTTGCACAAGTAAATATATCTTGTTTACTCTATATGTATTTATGATCGTGGACAACATATCGCATGCGCGGCAGCCGGGATGTAGTGTCATAATTCGAATTTGTTTAGTATTGATTCAATTGGACAAAAGTTTGTATTTGAGGCTTATAGCGAGTTTGTATTGAGTAAAATAAATCAAACGTATTATTCATTAGCTGAAACTTTATATAACCACTCATAGTACCGGTCTGACGAATGGGACGAAAGTTTTAAAACAAATTCACGATGAGTAAAAACTAATACTTATTTTTTTTTGTATTGTTTTTTTATTATCTTTTTTTAAAGAAACCCCCCCAAAGATTCTTGTTTTGTAAAGAAAATAAAATAAAAAAGTTGAACGAGAACGCTTGTCATCTTGACACTTTTATTCGATATTTACATATGTGTAGATTTTTAATAGAACGTTTATTCGGCCCAAAATATTGGAAAACGATTCTGACCTATTCATACGTTAAAAAACAAACCCCCCGACTCTTTACTAAAAAAAGAAAGGTCTGAAAATGTATTTGAAATGCACCCATAGCGACCACTATAGGGCCATCCCTGTATAAACGTTGAGCGTACGTAAATTTTATATATTTAATACGTTTAACGTACAACGCATTCAAAGGTTGACACCCCTCCTTTTTTATAGGCAGAGTAAATAATAAAGCAATTATGACTAATAGAATGTTGCTTCACGTATATCACGCAGAGCGAGTGCTTATGTGCTTTAGAGGCCTTGGCAAGTTGAAGTACTGTCTTCACTCTCCTTGCATATGTATAGTTATATACGAACAAAAGTAAACAGTTGTACGTAGGCGCTATTTTGTAGAGCTGGGTGTAGTTGATGTAGACGTCCATATACAAACTCATCACTCTAGCAAACAAGGACTGGATAGCTGTACATAAGAAAAGCCAAGATACAGAACTAAAGTTACCCGAAAATCATGACCGCCGACCTCGACCAATGGGTGGAGATGGTCAAAGACTGCAAATACCTGCCTGAGAATGATCTAAAAAAACTGTGCGATCTTGTGGTGTCTATCTTAATCGAGGAATCCAATGTACAACCTGTCTCTAGTCCTGTCACGGTATGTTGTCGATCAGTGCTTATAAGTCTGACGAGTTTGAATTCAGATGAAGGCGGCTGTTGGATTTTGCACGTCTGTAGCGTATTTATATGCGTTATACCTTTTACAAATTCGAGCTTTTGTGTATACAAGGATAACAATATTTCGTATAAGTACACACTTTCTTGTGTTCGTCGTATCGATGTGTATACCAATTTTTGAAAGTTGTGTATGAACAAATATATTCATCTATTTATACCAACGGGTAGAATACCGGTTCAAGATATGAATATATGAAACATCTATATTTACATACAAATATTTATGCAGATA
>LUCW03002190.1:107500-118152 GCA_001586965.3 Sphaeroforma sirkka | reverse complement strand
TTATGAACATGGTTATCTCTCATGTGCCTCCTCAATTAGCTCATGTAAAATTGCAGGCACGACGCGTGTATGTGTAGCAACTGCGCATCACTCCTACAACACACCAGTCAATGCCCACGCTATTTTCGGAATTAAGCCCTCGGAGTGGCGGAGTCACACCCAATACAGCGCAAAGCGGACTCGTATCCGAAAACCCAAGGTATACAACATGGTATATATATATATATATATATATATATATATATATATATATTTAGTATATATATATTTATATATATATATATATATATATATATTATATATATATATATATATATATATATATATATATATATATATATATATATAATATATATACATACACACATCAATACACACACACACACTTATATATATATATATATATATATATATATATATATATATATATATATATATATAGCTACTAGAGACTGTGGAGAATTAGGGTACAGTAGTATATAGCTGTATATATAATATTGCCACTGAAGTCTCTTGAAAGACCTAAGGGAGTGTGGGATTAAGTTTCGTGTGTGTGATTGTGTTGAATGAACGTATTCGATGAGCTCCATAGCAATTTTCATGTAGGTACTGGTCTGTATATTAGTTGTACTATTAATCGAGAACTCAAGGTACGGTGGTATATATTACATATCTATACAGATTCTATTCATAACAAATTTATACCGTACTGCTCAATCTACCATGTCCGCTATGAGTGTTTGCAAGGCCCAAGGTATATTGAAAGATGGTATTTAGCGACCAATCGAAACTCTGATACGAAGACCCACAGGACTCTTATACAGTTGTTATTATATTTGAAGACAAAACTCTTTTCATATTCGAGCACTGCAGGTATAATATAAGCTACTGATCATTCTTAAATTTTAACAAAAGGGTTTCTTGTCACTAGCAGGCTTATGATAGAGTAATATGCAGTTCATAGCTATGCTGGTATCATTGCCACTACAACCACTTGCAAAACCTTTGGTATATATGATTGGCAACTAACCTTTTCTAAAAAGGTCTCATACTCGACGCATCGGTAAATAATGCAATATAGTGTCAAGCCCATTTGTTATCCTACGTTGTCCATATAAAATACGCCGACCTAATCAAGTTTAACTATTCTCATATACACGAACAGACACTCCAGGAGGTGTGCACACAGCCGCAAGTGAACACAAGAACGAGGACACATCATTCTTATTCCCAGCTTCGGCGGAGGGAGATGGAACGCCAGAGGTGATACTATCAAGCGCTGGGGAGTACCGGTTGCTGAACTGTGGTGATGAATAGAATGAAGTTGAGCATAAATGAAATAAATAGTGTTAGAGTACACAGATGCACCTTACAACTGCCACAAACGCATACATGCCAATGTACACGCACGCATTTTAAATACTCACATTGACTGATTTCGCTTGTCAATGTTTGTTAATTTGATATTGCTAAATAACACGCATGGCCGTATGCCGTTCATAGTTTCATAGCACTTCATAATAAGCCAACCAACGCTTTATGGTTAGATAGGCCAGTATGTAGTGCGGAACTAAAACTCGTTTCTACTCCAAATAGAAGCCACATTTATGAGATGCTCGAATATGGGACGGGGAATCGGGAGCTCTGCGATAATACTCTATGTAAATTGGGTACAATACTACGGAATATACAGTTCCCAAGAGTTCAGAATAGTTTATTTACTTCAATCTGTTTCATTTACACCAATCTATCTGTACCTAATTTCCGGGTAAATAGATCAAATATGAGATTCTCCAAGTAATAATGACGAATCCTGTCACAAAAATCTACATTTCTATTATGATAGCTTTGTACAGCTATGTGTGCCCTGGGAAGGATGATCGCATTTGGGTGACATAACAGCATTTGGGTGACAGGAATATTCCCAGAATACAAAACGCATATCGAAGTTCATAAAACCTTGTAGTGTATCCAATTGATGTTGCTAGACAACATAATACAGTGGCTAGCATGTATATTATGTCAATTCTCTGATGGACAAAATGCTTCCTGGTGATTGTTCACAAGCATTTAAACATCGATCGCAAGAGAAAGGAAAGACTAAAAACAGCTGTATTATTAGATCAAGAAGACAGTACAATTCACCATAGTTCACAGAGTAGAGTCGTACTCCATTCCGTTGTCGTTAAAGTTAGCCTCTAAATCATACAATTGAATCTTGAAGGCTATACACAAGTTCGAGATTCCGAACGATTCTGTTGGCCCTGGAAGTCGAAATATACGTCTCTACCTCTCAGGGACTGGAACTTGGGAATTGCGATATATGTACCACAATCAAACTCGACACTCGAGATTCGAGATTTCGACAATCGTGACGCGAGTTTCGATACTCGTTTTCGACTCAAGAGCCGTGACTCACGGATTCACGGTGACAAAGTAACGAGGGTTTGCCTTAGCTTGGTACCATCAGCATATTTATTTGTATTTTCTATATATAACAATGGGGTTTGTTTTGAAAAACACCATTGCTTGATTGTTTAAAATAACATATATAGAACAGACAATAAAATAATAATACTTAACCGTACGTAGCCTGTTAATTTTTAGGAGGGTATGAAATATTACATACAAATAAATATTTTATTGTTTGATTTTGTTTCTTAGTTAAATTCTTTAGAAAACCAAAGCCGAAAAGCCGTGCATAGTGAGCACTGAGCCTGTGAGCCACTGACTCACTGAGCCGTCAACTGCCTAGCTATGATGAGTGACGAATCCATGACTCGGAAGACCTTTTTATTTTTTAAAAACAGATCGTTTATTTTAAAAAACAATTCAAAAAATAGCTTTACGTTTTTAGAATTTTTTTATTACAGTAGAGATTTCACCTGTCCACCAATCGACAGTTCCGTTTGCTACTTTATTTTGTAAATTACTTCTCTTTTACTCTAAGCGGAACTCCTAGTAATTCGACGCTTTTATCTCCCCACCGACGGTCCGACGGAAGCGGTGATATATTTTATTCAAGTGACTGCACTCTAAAATGTTGTCAAAATTTAATATGAAACTATGAATGATAAATATTATATTTAGACTTTGCGACTTGCGTGTTTTTCTGTTTTGATTAAAAAAGACTCTTTTGTGATTTCAAGATTTGTCCTGAGCAAAATGTAGTATTGCTATTGGTTCGGCTGTGACTCTCAGAAGAATGAAGAATGCAGTTTGCAGACGTGTTGTGTCAGGGTGTGTCATGTGTAAATACTGTGCAGCAATTCGACTTCGAAGTTTGTATTTATCAGCATATCGCGTTCAATTTAGAAGCTATTTTACAATCACGGCCCTCTGGATAGGGTCTCGAGCGGAAATCAAGGTTTCTCACAGAGACCCAAATCCAGAGGGCTTTTTAAAAAAAAAATATGATTTCGCAGAATGCCTATTTATATGTCACCAGTCATCACAAGAACGCAGAAAGGAACCTACTACGAAACACATTAGGGCTATTTCATGGAGTAGCTGTTATATGATGCACCTTGGAGCTCGAATATTGCACCTATACATACGATTAGACTGAAGTATATTTTTATACGCCATCGATTTAAAAAAAAAAGCGTCAAATGTGGCGTACTTCGTCAGTGCCCTCTCAATTGAACAGACTTCGGACTGGCAGTCTGTTAACTATTTTATCCTGCTGTGTATTGTACTTTTTATAAAATTTCTAGAGAACAACCTAGTTTTGAGAGCTACTATTGGTTCATTATTAGTGTCGAATGTGTGTGTGGGTCTGTGGGACTGTATGACGTGTGAGTAATTGATTGTGGAACTGTGGGTTTGATCGAGGATTGTGGGACTTAGGAAACCATAAAAGTGCATATTATTATTTTCAACGTTTTATACACGTATTTACTATTTTAGGTTATCCAAATATATATACATTTAAAAAATTAGGCATATTATTATTTTATAGAATATGCCATATTTATGAAAAATATATGGCATATTTATTTCATATTTATTAATTCCTAAAAATATATTTCGTGCATGTTTCATATTTATTATTTTTTTAAATATGTATGTTACATATTTATTATTTCTCTTGTATAATTTCCTCATATTTATTATTTCTCCTATATTTCCACATTTTAAATACAACTTCATATCATTATATATTGGCATAGCTTGCTATTTATTATGTGTGACGATAGTTGATACTAAAAGTGCAGAACACATTGATAAACAGTACTTGTGTATGCACAACACATATGCACAACGTAGCATAGTAATCTACTAAGTATGAACATATATATAAAGCTTACACTTGGTTTATGTACACTAAAAGGTAAAAGATCTAAACAATAAATCAATCGTGAGTTATATGACATCTAAACACTTGCAATGTCATCATTCTGAGTCATAGAATTCGACAGAGACCATTTAGCAGTGAAGCAGGAAGATTAAGCTGCACTTGAATTCTGTGCACTGGGGTGGCATATTTGGGCATGTGGGCTCATGTTATCACTGTATACAAGTCAAATAAACTAACGATCTATGTATTGACTTGTGCGTATAATATGTGTGCTTGCTTGTCAATATTTCAACATCACAAATATAAAACTGATCTTTTTTTTGCCACCTTTTTTTGTACCAAGAATCAATCAATTTTCAAATTGGTAACAATTTGCCACCTTTTTTGACAATGGTGGTCAACTTGCATCGAGCGGAAACAGGTTAAAATGCAACTGACGCTATACTACTGGTACGATAGCTCTGAAATTGATAACAGAGCTCAAGGATAATATTATTGACAGGTGTGAACAATTATTTGTATACCTGTGAACTATGAAGTTCACAATGTCCCTTCTGGCAGGATAAGTGACTAGTGTAGATTACGTCTTCTGTGACCAGGATGCGCTCAAGAGACAAAATATCGAATTGACATGTATTATGAAAAAGCGTCTTTCGGGTATCACCCAACTACATTCGTGTCAAAAAGGGTGTCCAACATGTGGGTTTGTATTTTTGATGTTATTTCGTCCTATTTAGTATAGTTTGAAAGACAGGGTCTTTCACGCATAGTTGCGAAGTTTTACAACTATATATATGGACACATATGCCCATGAAAACACACAACAGACGATAATATATATATATATATATATATATATATATATATATATATATATATATACATATTAATGAAATATGGTATATTTCAGAAATGTGCCATATATACTATATACATGTTCACGAAATATATAATATAATATGGTATATGAAATAAAATGTATATGCGATATTTTATTACATCAGCTATAAGCCAGCTACTTTATTTTTGTCCATTTTTTCAGACGCACCTACTATTTCATATTTCTCCTATTTAAACTATATAGGATGCAGGCGCATATTGCACGTAAACGTCTGTCTGCTACAAGTAAAAGTGACACCATAAAGCAGACATGCTGCGCTATGTAGAAATTACAAAGATACAAATATTATCGGTGGCGCACACAAATGTGTTAGTTGTGGGAGGGCAATGCACGCTTTCTGTGGCATGGCAATTGACGAAGGATTTGGTATTAGTATCGAGACTGATTATCGAGCGATGAATGTAAACCACCCGCAGCAAAGCAGTACGACAAAGACTCAGATACAGCACAAACCAACACAAGAAGAAAGTCTCTAAGAAAGAGATAAACGCAAGTCTTCGAAGCAGAAGATACATTTATCTGATGCCACAAGTTCCAAGGTTTTTCGTATAATGAAGGAAGGAGGGTATAATCTGCAGAAGACTTGGGCTGTTAATGTCTACAACAAAAACCTAATGAAAAGAGCGGCCAAAGAAGTAAGGTTTTAGGGTTGAGTGTTGTAGGCGCAGTAGAAATTAACATAAACCTAAAAAATAGGTCCCAGTCCCCATATGACCAATATTGTCTACCTCTATTTCTGTACAAATTTTGGCCGAAATCGGACCCTAGACAAAAATGGGTGTTTGCCTGTATTCAATTTATTCACCAATCAGAAAGGATAATGTGCATCTAAAATTCTACTGCAAATGAAAGCGATTCAAAGAATAAAAAAAAATGTGTTCCAACTTCCAAGCCACACTACACTGAGTGTCCCAGTCAGCCGGAGGAACTACAGGCCAGGGCCGCCAAGCCATTCACCATTGTGACTCCGCCTCTATTGAAGATTGAGGCCTTGAGTGTTGTCAGTTGAGGCCACAGGCCACAGGACACCCGGCACTGGTTGTCACAGTTCACTCTCACATGAGTCACAGCATGAGTCAACTTAGGGCGAGTACTAACGTATCAAGATTTTTTTTACTCAATCAAGAAATCAAGTTTGAATATCCACTGGTCCGACTCAGAATCGTTTGGGACAGCAGTGAAATAGGACCGGCTAGAAATACAGTTCCCATAAAATTTAATAAAATTATACGCTTTTCCCGCCAATTTCTGATTAGATATTTTTTATCATTTTCCATTGGTAGATGGATGTTGTTTTTCTACAAACTGAACACAAAATGTTGCACACAAACACTACACCACATATATAGGCATATGGATGTTTGTGTACTAGTGCAGTCACTATGGCTATTAGACAGTTACATGCACGCGGCCTTATGGTCGCTCTGATGATAGCTATCGTTAACCTTTTTGATTTTTATAGCAAGCCACCAACGCGCAAAGCGATAATAGTCAAGAGTCCGAAAGTCTTTCACACAGATTGCAGGCGAGCTGATTCAAGAGGGTCTGTTTGCTAATACATTTAGAATGACATATAGTCAGTTTGCAACACTTGCAGAAGCGCTTAGACCTTTTATAGAGAGAAATGAAACAATGAGTGCACTTCGTAATGGACGAATCGATGTAGAAGTTCAACTCGCGATTACTTTACGAATACTGGCAGGTGCGAGAACTAAGATATCAAGATTTCATACGGTGTTAGTAGATCAGCAGTATACACAATCCTGGAGCGCGTAATGGAAGCTATTTCAGTGGATGAAATACTCCCTAATTTATAGCTGAACTGGCCCACATATCCACATGAGTGTGAAGACATAGCAGAAGGTTTTAGAAATCATAGTAGTAGTAAATTACTCGAGCATTGTGTCGGTTGCGCAGACGGCTTATTTGTTAAAACTATATTGCCGACACTCAAAGAATGTCCTGGACGAAAGCAAATGTATTCAGGACACAAGGGTGGAATAGGTCTCAATTGTCAAGCTGTCTGCGATAGCCGCTATAGGTGAGCTGTTTTTTTTGTATAAATTGACAATATTAATTTTCGATAAAAAAAATATATCATATAAACATAATCACGTACATACGTTCACACATTGACATTTATTCCCGTTTGAAAATACAACAGGTTCTTAGGATTCTCTGCACTATCGTGGGGTAAAACTCACGATATAATGGCTTGGACGTCATGCTTCTAATTCCTCTAATCGGTGTCCTAGAAGTTCACTAAAAGCTCCATCTGCATCGTCCTCATCATCACTAAATTCTCCTTCATCGAAATCGACTTCCCCTTCTAGACCAATTTCTGTAAGCGCTTTGCCTTCCTTTTCGTTCCCATATCATTCTCCACCTCTTCTTTAGCATCACTCTCATCACCAGCATAGCTACCCTCTAATTCCATATTATCCGCTCTGTGCAAATTAATATTACTATTGCTGTTATTACGGTTGACTTTTGGTGCTACACTTATGTTCCTATACATAGTGATATTGCTGGTTTGTATTAAAGGCACAAAAAGGTTTCGTGTTGTGTGCAACATGGATAAACTGTCACTGCTATAATTATTACTATTACTGTTATAATTGTTCACGCGTGCATACGTTTGTTGGGCAATGTTGTTGTTGTATTAGATGGCGAGTTGTCCATCGTGCTAGGCAAGTTTTGCATAAAACTTGATATGCCACTATCATACTGCACACCTTGTGGATGACTCCATCCTTGATGTTCATTGCTGACGACCTTTTCATTCACAGGGTAATCCTGTACAGCATTATCTTGCTCGATGTCGGTCTACACAAATTATGCATAGTAAACGGGTTAGACTCCAAGAAAGATTAAACACGAGAGTGATTCAAAGGCGTATATTCGACTAGTCACAGACATAAAATACATAAACACACAGACACCCAACATCAAAACAAACATCAAAAACTGCCTACAAAGTAGACAAACCGTTGTACTTTGCGTACGTCTGGGTTGTTGCACTCGTATATGTCGGTATTTTGAAGCCGACTTTTTTGTGAAGTGGCAGGCCATGTTTTCGCGCGTTTCATTGGTGTTCCTATCGTGGATTTGGGCGCTCGTTTTTTGTCATAGTACGTTAATTTGAGGAATTTCGCTGTTTACGTATAAATGTAAAACGACATTGAACCTTGATTCTTGATCGCATTTCGAAAGTGCGCTCCGGTTTAAATCTTGATCCGTTAGGACCTGCCCTTAGTCAAGTCAGTTATTTCTCACTAGATATTTACTATGTAACTTTCTTTTTTATATGTTTTATATAAAAAAAACATAACAGATTAGCAGAACTATTCATAAATACCTATCCACCTAGATTAGAACAGAGAGCACTATTTATGAAAATACAGATGGAGTCTGTACTCTAGTACTCTCTAGTAGAACTTTGATCGAATAAAACCCTTTGGAAAATAAGGTATGCGCGATGGACTTCCAGGCCCTAGGTGAAAAATTCATTACCCCTACAAAACAGGTATGGATGTACTCGAGTACTTCTATTAGTTCCAACCTTCTCCGTACTCTGCATATTTTCTCATAATTGATGTGTCTAAAAAAATACTAGTTTGAGCAAATGAGAAGTAAATGAGGTTATCAATTCACTATGGGATGTGGCTCAGGCGCGGGCAACAGTTCTAACTTATTTCATATATATATATATATATATATAGGCGCTCGATCTGAGTTAACGCTCATTACTATATTAATAACAATGGAGGGCTATAAGCGAAATAAACAGTGCACGAGCAACAATAAGAGTACCACGGAAGCAAATACGTCAGATGAGCTGGTTGACCTTGCATTGATAAAAGCCGTTCGATATGAGCGCACAGATGACTTCAAAGGACAGATACTGCAGATTGCAAGTACGTGCGTGATGGACGAGGCACGACACGACTCGGGCACAGTTGTGCAAATCAGACAATTTCCAGATGTCGTATCAAACAAGGAGTTTATCGATGCAGAGGATGCGGCTGGTACGCTTAGAGACCGATGGTCGTACACAGTTCGAGCAGCTACTGAAAACACAGGGACGGTGGTGGAAGTAATACGAAGTATCTCCCCTAAACCGAGAAGATATTCCTACAAGGGCCTGAAAAACTTTTTAACCAAACGGACGAGTAATCCTGAAGCAGAGACCGGGAATGACAGGCAACCAATTTCACCATAAAGCTGAATTTTTTTAACATGAATATATGTAATTAAACTATCGAAGTACTATAGCAAATATAGTATGCATGGGGTACAAACCTAACAGAAGATACAAATCAACCCAAGCGTGGTTGTATACACCATGTCACCTGTGAATGTAATTGCAATATTTCAGACAACATTGGGGTGGAAGACGGTCACAAAAGTACAGATTACAGAGATCGAATTTACTCTTACTATAAACTTTCCAATCGAGTATAAAAATACAAGTGTTTAATAATTTTCGACTATGGAACGCCGGTTTTCATATCCGCGCTATCCCCTCTATATATCGCTAGCAAATCGTTCATCGCTTGTGCGCTCCGTACAATAAAAAGCACGCTCAGCGGCACACCGCTCGCCCCTTACGACGATCTAATTTCACCTTTAATCGGCTCAGAATACACCCCTACGAGTCTCCGAGTATTCTACTACTTTACATGAGATCTGGACACAAAAAGAACGCAGAGAAATGAGGTGTAAGGACCTGTCTCAAGCCGCTTCGTTAATAGGATACCTTTGAGATATAATGACACAAACAATACACTATGAAATCAAATATAAATACACAGATAGAAATAAAAGACCGTAATTGAATACACGTCCCATCTCAACTTGACCACAGAAACGGCATCCCTCCAGAATGAGATTGAGGAGCCAAATATAACGAAAAAGCCACGCACCTATCTTACAAGCGAAATCTATCCGAATAGCTCCATGCAGCATCTGCACTACAGTATGCATACATTCACGCTACACATATGTTTACCATATAGCGCCAATTCAGTTCTGTATGGATTCAGAACGTGCATGCGTGTAGCTGATGTCATGTTTGCATCGCGGGTGCGAACCGCAATTGGCAGGACAGCACATGAGACACCGCCAGATAAAAAAGGATTTCGCCTGAGCTTGCATAGATACACCGCAAAAATGACACTAGAGTATGAGGCCATTCCAAAGTGACACCTCAGCCATTTTACATACTATCTACGAGATCATCAGCATTCGTCACCATCATCACAGACTAGGATTGACCCAAGTTCCGTACCTTTACTATCCTCGCACGCCAGAGTTGATTGCGACTCAGGCAAGAACCACAAAACTTCTACTCTTCTAATTGCGATACACCATAAAACCACCGACACGAAGTAGCAACAAATACATCGCCTGCACACCAACGTAGGCCTGCCTACACCCACACACAAACCA
>LUCW03002190.1:102500-105000 GCA_001586965.3 Sphaeroforma sirkka | reverse complement strand
AACAGTATACTATATAAAATATATGAACAGTATACTATATAAAATATATGGACAGTACACACATTGGACATGGCTAGCGCATTCACCAACAGATCATTGAAAGTATACCGACAAGCAGTATATTCAAACACAGAACTCGATAATGTACTCGCTATAACATGTGAGTAATAAACTTGGTAACATATACGGGTAGTATAAAGATCAACGGATCACAGTCATCGATTGCACCCTTGGTAACAAGGCAATGCATCAACAGTATAGTTGCCAAGAAACACGAACAGTGTACCGCATGAACCGTTATAAATAACGTGCATAGGGACCGGTTAACATACTCAACAATAATGTATACTCATCAACACACACGAGTTGTGTACATGAAAACTGAAACGGACAACCTCTATAGGAACCGATAAACATATTCAACAACAATAGTATTCTCATCAACACACATGAGTTGTGTACATATAGCAACTGAAACGGACAATATCTATACCAACAGGTATGAATAATATACTTAACAACATACGTGGACAATAGACTCATCAACATATATGAACAGTGTACTCGACAGCATGTATAAACAGCATGCTCACCAACAGACATGAACTGTCTACTTCCCAACTGAAACGAACAAAATACCTACCAACAGATATAAATAATACAGTTAGCGTGCGTGGACAGTACACTCGCCCGCAGACATGAGCTGTGCATTTACAGCACACTGATGACCGGCCATGGGGTGTATACTTACCAGCTGACGATAAACGACACAAAGACACAATTGGACAGCATGTCGAAGAGAACTTTGAATCTCCCGTTTTGTCGACGGCTCATATAGTTGAAAGCCTTCGCACTGTATTAAGTATAAAAAGACTTTAATGTGTCAGAGAACGAATAGAGCCACATCAGTAAAACAGTCTCAGCTACTTGAAAGCCTTCGCACTGTTAGGCGTAAAAAAATATCAATAAGTCGAGAAAGAATAGAGCCACATCAGTAAAAGTGTCGCAGATACTTGGAAGACTTCGTTATGTCGAGAGTATTATCATATGTAAGTCTCGAAGAATGACGAGATGAACAGGCTCATAAAGTTGAAAGCGTTCGCACTGCTTTTAATAGAAAAAGCATTCCAGTCGCTTATAGAAGAGAACTATACAAACATAAGATAAACAGACCCCACTTCGCACTGTTGTGAATCGATGTGCAGCCGTCTTTACATTTTTGAGACGCGTCTATTGCAGATCTTAAACACTTACAGATCCAGCATGACGTCACACAGATCATGGCAGTATAGTACCAGGACACCGCCCGAATGGATTCCCATAGCATACGAAAAGCCAATCAGACTGATGGTGGCCAAATGGTGGATCTGATGAAAGGGTGGGGTAAAGTGCATAGAGGTTGCGTTAAATCTATATATAGATCAAGTTTTTGGTTATATGTATGGTCAGTTAGACTAATGATGGCAAATGGGTGGATTTGACAAAGGATTGGAATAAGCACAAAAATAACACTAGATAGAAAAGTCAAGTCTATGCACGACCATCAGAAACCTATAAGACGATCAAATATCTTAAGATGTGGGACGACTTTTAGATAAGTGATATTCTCTCGGGGAAATTGTGGGTCTCAGAATCGTACGGTGACAAGTGGGAGATAGTTTAATTTTGAATCATTAGGTATGATATATTCCAAACAATACTACAGCTGGCCACGCGATGGAGCTATCAAGTGTCAACGGAATGGGAATGGATGTGCTGTTGCTTATTAAATCTCTGATATGATCTTATACAGCTAATGGGTTGTCAATGCGAGCGAAGCTGGCCGGGTGACTGATCTAAAACATATAGGGATCCGTGCACGAGTAATTTAAGCCTGTACACCGGATAAGTGGGGAACATACGTGTCTCCAATTTATCGCACCTGTCACGAATATCACAGGAGACGTCACAGATACCACATACTTCGTTATAGCTGCAAATGTCAACAATATCACAATAGACGTCACAGGTATTGTATATATATATGTATATATGTATATCACATACTTCGTTGGCGATGTAAATGTCAACAATATCACAGGAGACGTCACAGATGTCTCATACTTCGCTAGCGATGCGCATGTCACATATGATACACATGCCAAATACAATATCGCCACATAGGATGAACAATACTTATGATACAACAATGATATAACAACGCGTCATACACCCTTCAAACATGCCACCAATAGCTCAAGTGTCGCCAAATAGAATCTCTCATATCACTACCCACACAGTAGTTCAACATACCTGCATCATCCAGTAGTCGTCCTGTAGCAGAAAACACAGAAGAACAAGGAATTAGAAAAGGAGCGAATACAGATTTAAAGAAGTATAGAAATTGTCAAAATACTAATGGATAAATACATACATACATACATACATACATAAGTACATACAATCATATATATACACACACACACACACACACACACACACATATATATATATATATATA
>LUCW03002190.1:75000-97500 GCA_001586965.3 Sphaeroforma sirkka | reverse complement strand
TTTATTGCGTCCATCGTGCGAAAGATTTTAGCTTTAGGTAACTGTGATATCACAGTCGATATTCACTCTCAATATTGCTATAGTTGTGTTCTCGTTTATATATTCTATTTCCATCATCGATAATGAACCCCTTCAGTAGCGTGAGAGAAACGGACGGTCTGAATTGTACATTTAGAAGGCTATGGAATACTGACATTGATTAGTTGTTTTTACTGATATTTAGCTACATATGCTTCAATATGTCGTCCTACATACGGACTTGTCCCAATGTCCAGAGATTTTATACTTTTTCATATTGGTTTTTGATTGTGTTTTTATATAAAAAAACCTAAAAAAAAATAATTATATATATATGTACAGTCAAATCTTTTTTCTGTCCAGGCCCCAGTGGCTCTCTCTCGAGAAAGGTAGAGGTACATTCACCAGTGCAGTAACGCGCATCGTGCATATCAAACATCCAATTTGTGGTTCAACTGATGGCGTTACGCATACATCACTTGGTAGGCAATATCCCTAACTACCATATATCCCGCACCCAGAACAACAATTGAGCGTTCACACCCAACAGGAATAATACCGCCATTCTTATGTACATATATTGTAGTTCACTTATGGTTATTATAAAAATACTTGCTATTTCACTTCCCTTGTGAGAGTATAGCGGAGCACACGTAGCCAAAGAGAAGGAGACTTGATAATGTATAGGGTATCGAACTAACGTCCGAAGGACATTCATACAGCAGTGTCCTATTATATTCTGGTGCATAGTATATTGATAATATGTTTCGAGTCCCACTATAAAAGGTGGACAAAAAAAGTGGACAAAAAAAGTGGCAAATAATAAAATAGGTATGTAAATAGGAAACAAAAAAAGAGGTTTGTTACAGTGAGAAATTCTGAGAATAGAATCTGTGCCAAAAAAAAGCATCATTTAAAAAAAAAAACACATCTTCCAACCGGGGATTTATGATTTTTATTTTTCGAATCCTGCAATTTTTTTATTTGTTTTTAAAAACAGAAAAAAATAGGACATGAATGGCGCAGTGGATTTACTTCGTCGGCCCGCGGGGATTGAAGGCTTAAAATCGTAGGGGTAGTCTATTAGTTCATAAACTATTTCTCCCACAACGGGCCCACAGCTAAGCTAGGGGTACAATATAAGTTCCAACTTTAATAATGACTTTGATTTTTAAAACTTATTACTTTTATTTAGGACAAATCAACTACAAAGTTATTTTGGAAGCTGCACTCAATAAGCTGTCCGATCGTTGAAAAAAATTTAGGGTTAGAAACCCTAAACCCTAATAGGCAATCAAAAGAGATTGGGCGTTTCAGTTGTGACGACTGTCACCTGAGTGACCTGAAAAATGCACCTATCATATATGGAAGTGTACTATAATGTTTATTCGAGGCATAATAAAAGTTACAATTTTTAACGCATTGAACTTAGGCCCACAGCCACTCATACCAAAATACTCACAAACATTCACAACACATACACACACATACATACACACGTGTACATACACACCCTATATTTACACTCTCTCACATCATTCACTTACATGAGTTTTTGACTTTACTAACACACGCTGTCCAGTGTCGCGTGAATATCCGACTTAAAGGTCGCATACGTTAAATGTCAAACTTAAGTCATTCTGTGGTCGACGAAGTCTTTGTTATTTGTTTTATATTTAGTATTAGGCTATGAGTGTCTGAGACTCATGGAGCATGGACCTGATGGACTTGTCATTGGACTTTCAAGGAAGTTTATCACATGTGTGATGGCTATCTAGAAGTAAGAATTTACTATTTTTAAAATAAAAATAAAAATTATTCTCACTGCCGTAGTGTGGTTTTTTTAAAGATAGGCCGTAAACGTATACTTTTATGATTTATATACGGCTTATCATATATTAGGCTAAATTTACAATGAAATTCTAATATATTGCACTTACGAATTTTAGAAACTGTACCCGAAAGAAAACTAGTGGGGCTTATTATATTTTAAAAGTAAACCGTAAACGTTTATTTTATTTATTTATAAACTTCAACCCGAAACTGTTTTGAGGGGGTTTCCTTTAAAAAAGTCGTAGGACTACATAGTTTATTTAGTGTCTGTATTGTTTTGTTTTCTAAAAACTTAAAACATAACAAAAAATCGTTGTAAATATATAGCAGTCAGTATAAAAATAGTCGGTACTCGGTACTCAATATGTAGTCAGTAAATAGTAAACTCAGTACTCAGTGCCCAGAGGTCAGCGCCAGGCTGCCAGCACTCTTTCTCCTCCAGGATCAAACTTGTTTCGAAAACAAGCATTGAAAAAAAAAAAATTTATGGTGTATACAGTACACACCACAGTCTACTGTCTACAGTCTACACTCTATACTGTACTGCTTTCAAAAAGTGAGTGCACAATTAGTGGCTACATACTGCATACTCTGTTTCTACTCTAGAGAGTAGATAGAGAGGTTGTTGGTGACGGTTGATATCTGCTATGAACTCACTTTGTGTTGAAGAGTGAAATAGAACTCGCTCTGCTCAATAATACAATAAAATTACTCTACATAAGTTTAATTGCTTGCTTTTCTATTTTTGCAGTGATTTAAAGAGTAGAATAGAAATTATGGATGTCCCCCAGCAGTGTCCGGGACTCAGTAATTTACTCTATATATATATATATATATATATATATATATATATATATATATATATATATATATATATATATATATATATATATATATATATATATATATATATATATATATATGTATATATATATATATATATATGTATATATGTGTATATATAGCATATGTATATGTATATGCATATGTATATGCCATGCATGCATATGTATGACGCATGCTGTGTAATATATTGACATGTGTAATATGTGACGTATATATGGCATGGCTATGTATGTATATATATATATGTATATACATGATATAATATTATAATATATATATATTAATAATAATATATATAATATTAATAATATAATTATATGTTATCATTATATGTATTAATACATATATATATATATAATATATATGTAATACACATAACAATATGTATTATTATATATTACAACAATAATATGTATAATGGTGGTTGTATATAATGGCAATATATTAATGTGTAATAATAATGTATGGTGTGTAGCAGCAACATTGTACATTGTCAACAATATGGCCATAATGCATAACATGTTATTGTAAACAACAACATACATAATATGTCATTGTGTGTGTATTAATGTATAGTGACAACATTGTTGCCATGGCAATTGTTATATGGTTGTACACACAATAACTGTATATATTGTGTGGTACACAGTAATAATGTACATACATTATGGCCATTGTGGCTGTGTAATATTATTGTGCTCATGTATGTATACAATATTCATTATGTATATAATGGCTGATATGTACCAGCCATTATAATATATATATTATGTATGTATTATAATACATGATTAAACAATGATATACATATATGTATGTATAATGATGTGCAATATGTGTATATAATAATATGGCTGATACATTATATGTATTATTGTTATGTGTAACATACCATGTACATATATATATGTATAGTATATATACATATACATATAATATATATATGATATATAATATATAATATTATATATATATAATATATATATATATATATATATATATATATATATATATATATATTAGATATATAGATATATATATATATATATATATATATATATATATATATATATATATATATATATATATATATATATATATATATGAGCCTATTTAAAAAAAATAGAATGAGTGTTTATCGTTGCGAACGTGTTCAAAACTTGAAAAGAAAAACGATCGACTCATGAGTCATGACTGAAATTCTCAGAGCCAGTAAAACGGTTGTATATAACTATATTTCTCCTGTATAATTAGCTCTTGAGGTGTCCTTGCTCTACAAGCGTTCTGTCATCTACTCTCTCGGTTTCAACATTCCCAGTTTTGTTATGACGCCTGAGTTTCTGCAACCAATAGCTCCTTGAGTCGTTGATGTGTGATTAACTAATTATGAAAAAATTAAAAGTCTCTCACCTCTGACACTTGTCTACTCCCAGACACGAGAGGGTTTTTTTCTCTGAATAAAACACAATACGCCCGGTCACGTTTCAAACTTCAAAATCTAAAAGTCATAGTCTCCTAAATGGGTCGATTAAAAATCGAATATTTTTTTCACCTCTAACGTTTTCCTCTGCTCTGGTTGCACAATGATTAATGTCCCCCAGCCTACAGGCCCAAGCAGCATATATTTTGTTAAAAAAAAATACTTTTAGAGTGTAGAAAGTTGGAAAGATTTTTTATACAGGGGTTTATTGTGGAGCGCTTACGTAGCGAGCTACAAGAGTAGGCTTCTACCTTTTGTCGGCTTCCAATGAAAAGCTCACTTGACTGCTCTAGAGAGTAGTTTTTCTACTGCATATTTACTTTTGTATTTACTTTCAATAGTTTCAGCCTTTCAGCCTTTCTCTTGTGAGTGATCAGTGAATTCCGATAGCAGTGTTAGCACTGTAAGCAGTGTTGTAGGCTGTAGCACTGTGGTTTTTTGTTCACAACTTCTCTATTTTGTTCTATTTAATAACAAAAGTATATTTATATTGGATAATTCAATAAATATACCTACTCTTTACTCTCTCTGCTGTTTTCACTTTCCATTCTCTCTAGAGGGAGGAAGAAGGGTCAAGGCTCACAAAATTCACACAATTACAAGTCACAACACAACAAAAAGGGAGGCCTGGGAGAGTCAACTACTCAAGAATTTCTGACGAGGTCAATGAGACCTGGCAAGTGGGAAATTGGGAACTCATAAATATGGATGTCCTCTCACATATTTCATATATGTTTCCTAAAACCTAAAAATGTACCAGAGGGCAGAGGGCTAGAGGCGCTATATTAAATATCTACGATTTAACGTGCTGTTGCTCATATTAAATATTTCATATTTCCAATCTTTCACTACATATTCCATATTTTCGTTTGGCCTCCATTCGAGACCTAATATTGGTCAAATATTTAAAAACAATCTTCTTTAGGGTGTTTTCTGCGCTGAAGAAGCCAAATTGAAACTAGAATCTAGTAGGCTACATATATTCACAAAATAAATATTTTATGCTTGACTTCAATCAGACTGTGACTCTGTGTCCACTAATTCTAGGCCGCATATTTCATATTTTATGTCAGCTTTTCGCCATACATACTATAAAAACATTTAGGATTTCTAAAAATCTTCACGGATTACGTTTTGTAAAAATATAATACGGCTATTTTTTACCACATTCCATATTGTTTCTATGGCCCGTTATGTCCATATCCAAAATTTCTGGCTGTCAGAAATTTTGACATGGGGAGTTCAATCCGATGAGTATGGATAAAAAAGGGTCCATTTTGGACATATTGCAAAAATCGTCAAAAATCTACGAGATCAACTTAGCGGGATGCTCAAAACCGTCGAGAAATCCCGATTTGAGCCAATATTAGTGTGTGCCCTATCATGATGATGAAGTAGGGTCTTCTCAAGGTCGTTCTTATTCTTTTAAGTTTGAACTCTGCAGAGAGCAAAGAGGGTATAAAAAAGTGATATTATAATCATTTTTTTTTGAAAATCTTTCTACTTCTAAAAAAATATTATAGTCTTACATAAATCACTGTAAATCTATCATTTTCTATCATTTTCGATTCAAAAATAGATTCAAAAAAAAAATGTAGGAAATTTGGGCAGACTACATATTTGCCTTCTGCCGGCATGCTATGCTCAGTTCTATACTGAAGTGGATTGGTTCGTTGATTTCGACTCTCTCAGAGTCGAGAGAGAGTACATAGCAGGCTTTATCTTCTTTTTAGAATAGAGAGAGGAAGAAGGGGTCGTAAAAAAGACAAAGTATACTTCGCCTTCACAACTTCACAATATTACAACATCTATAGAAAAAGAAAGTACTATTTTTTTATTACTATACAACAAGCGGAACAAGTGACCAGAAGTGACCAGTCAGTCCATTGTGCAATCAAACCACATTGAGTTATCGACTCTTCACTCTTCACACATTCCTAATTCGACTTCAAAGAACCAATTCTTTAAAATGGCATTCAGGATTTGAGGGGGATGCGATATTAAATTGAAAATTGAGAAACTGCTTTTGATCAAATGAAAGGGTTTAGTATAAATTTTATTATTTATGGTTCAAATTTGAATGAACATCTTCCAAACTGTCATAATATATAGTTATTTTTATAAAAATACAAACAAAAAAATACACTCTAAATTTACATTGTATAGACATTTTAAAAATAGCAAAAAAAAACTACAACAAAAACTCAAGAATTCAATAACTGATTCACCCGAGTGGCCGATAGAACATTCATACTTTTTTAAAAACAACAATATTTTGTGTATTTATTATATATTTCCTTATAGTTTTTATTAAAAAACCACCCATTTGATTAATGTTTATGTTTGATTTATGTTTTTGTTATTTATAATTAAAATATTTAAAATTGTGTGTATTTTTTGTTTTGTTTTTACATGTATTTTTAAAAACAAAATCAAAATACCAACAGTCAACAAAGAAAAAAGAGAACATTTTGATTTTTGTGTTTATTTTTACAGATATGTACAGTATATAAAAAAATTATAATATTACGTACTGTAAATAAACAATATTTATTACAATAACAAAAACAAAACTTTATTTGTTTTTAGGACAGGAGACACAAATTTAAGAAAAAACGTGCAGAGTGCAGAGTTCCCGGCCGAGATAAGGTTTTTCGGACTGGCTACTCTGGTTTAGGAGTTCGTTTAAGGGGGGGGTCGCGAGAGAAAGCTCTGAATTATATATTGTCTTATGCCCCAAGTTGGACCGACTCTGTCACCATATGGGTTATATAAAATATTTCACATGTATTTTTGAAGTGAAAATGTATGTTTTTAGTTGTACTCAAGCTCAAAATCGGTAGGGGGAACCCTAAACCAGAGTGCCCATTCTGAATTCTGAACAGCATTTAAAAAAAATGTATATTTTTATATATAGATATATATATATATACACCAGTCCCACAAATAAAGACGTGTCGTCATCATTGTCAAAATCTGGCCCTTATTTATTTTTGAAACGGTGACGAGTCGTCAGTATTCTTAACGTGCGTCAGTTAACCCTCATTTCCCCCCAGAAATATACATTTAGGCAGGGCGGAGTTTATCGGAATGGATTCAGCGTTAAATTTCCGTCCAAAAATATACGTGAGGCAACACATAAACAAAAATTGAACAGCTATCAGCTAACTCAAAAACGTATACACAAGGGTATTCTATTATGGTTAGGGGACATCTCAGGTTACCAAACCCCAACCATATCTCGTACATACATCCACAGCACCGAAGGCGTGAAGGAGATATCCATCCTATCAACGAGTATCACATGAAACACACATTCTACAATGACTACAACACGAACAAGCATCACAATGGACACATTGATACTTCAGCGCACTCGATAGATATGGCAGTGTACTTAGCTGGGCACACGTGGTACCAAATACCCATCTTTCTATAGCGATCATGACAGACTAATAGTGACTTCTTATTTACCTGTGTGGGGTGCTATGCATGAGAAAGTCAAAACCTAGTGAGGAGGACGCCTGGGATCTTAAAGCATTTAGGAAGAAATGCTCAAGATATTACCCCTGACAAAGTTTGTCGAACATGCATGCTCTAGTCTAATAAGTAAGGTTTTTATGTCGCGTGCACGACATCAGGATGGTATTTTAGCAATGCAACGGCTTTTACAGGAACAGGGAGCAGCCACCGTGTCAAGAAGCTATAACGATTAGTCCTGCAGAGGTTAAAGAACGTGTTGCAAATTTGAAGAACTATAGAACTAGCCAAGCTTTTTGTCGTGACGTACGCCCAAATGCAATGCGGACATATGACGGGGAACATCTCGTGGAGTTGGTTGGCGCCGAAGGTGCAGCAGCCTCTAGGATGAATGGTAAAACATAATCTTGAAGCAGTACAATGATATTATGGAATAAAGTATATAGGCAAAAAGTTTTATTAAAATAATATTAATTGAAAAAAAAAGGCTGGAAATTGTCAAAAATGGACGGTCCCCACTCTTGCGTTTTGGCACTTTTCTAATAATAATCAGGTATAATTTTTAAATATCAAGATAGGAATTCCTAAAAAACAATATCCTGAAATGGGACTTGAATATCCAATAATCATGGCCGAGGGTGACGACTCGTCACTATTTGAGCGGTGCCAGAGATTTTGTACCAGAGTTGGGTCAAGTCGGATATGTTTACAATATGAGAAAATTTAGTATAATTTATTTGGCCTGGGACTGGCGATATATATATATATATATGTATATATGTAAACTTATACTCTTAGCTTTTTTCAAAAGAGCAATAAGTTGTTTTATAACAAAAAACAATATGGTTTTGCTATTTTATTGTTTCTAAAAAAATCAAAAAAACAAATTAACATATCAGAAACAGTAGTAAAAAAATAATATTTATGTTCCATATTCTCGCAGGCTCACAGAGAGTCAAAATTGAATAAATATATAGACTCTTTACTCATGATATTTTTATTATTGTTGAAATGTAATATATATTTTGTTTGTTTGTGTTTTGCTTGCAAAAAAAAGCAAAGAAAAAACAAAGCCACAAGCACACAATTGAAGTCACACACAAAATGTATAAAAAAAATGGAGATATTTATACCGACCCATTGCACGGATTCTCTCCACTCTCCAGTTTAGAAGTTTGTGAATTGGTGTTTTTTAACCCTAAACAACTGCTTTATAAATAGTCGTATAACACTTCAGCGAGTTCTTTTTAGTTGCTCTTCTGCCATCTGTTGATATCTGGTATATGCAAAGTGAATGAGGTGGGCAGGATTCAGTCTGATGTCTCTAATTGCCTTTGTAGCAAATAACCAGTGAAAGAAGGGGCCATCTGTATTCATACTTATCGGTGTCAGTACTTGTCGATGCTTTGCATATTCATAAGATTGCTGTTGTATTAAATTAACTAGAGACAGATGGAAGAATCTCTGCACAGTTCAAGCGATCTTGCACTCATCTTGACCGCCCAGAAGGTTGTATCCGCGAAGTGGGTTCCCCTGATTTCATCATGTATAGAATGGAAGGACGCTCGTGAGATAAATATTGACTTGAAGACTATTCCGATCGATTCGGGCGAATATCTAACAGTTGCATCTGTGCGGTTCGTTCGTCAACCTCTGAAGATTCTTCAAAGCGGTGCATACGTCGATACACCTGTGTTCGATTTCGAAGTCATCCAGTATGTCGATTGATATAGTACTTTTGTTCTTTATTGGCGGCAAGTTTACACTACACTTTTTGTATAGTTCGAGCCGGTGTTGATACACTCTGCCGCACTCTTGCAGCAAAGTCCAATTTTTGATCATGCTTGGATAGAACAAAAAAACACATACTAATTGTCAACAACACCACAGAGGGAAGCTATGTGCGAAGAACCGGCATGATTGCGGATTGACACTCCATTCCGTGCCTTCAAAATGTCGTACTTTTCGATCTTCCGAACCAAGGTATCTTGACACGAACACTTTTCAATTCCATAATCGGCTGTTCCGTGAGGCACACACTAATCATGAAACACATAGAACCCTTAACGGATTAATGAGTATGTTGCCTTCTTCATACAGCTTTGACTCCACACGACACAAACTGGCCTTCCGCGTCACCTGCACCACTAATCCGAAGCGAGGCCATTATTCTAGTGAAGGAATGTGTTTTTTCAAGGATGGTATCGCTATCAGTTCTATTTTTAAGGTAAGTTCCAAGTCAGTGGTTTGATGCCATTTCAGTTAAATTCTTTTAATTTTTTATTCAGAATTTTGTGATATCCACGAATTTAAAACATGTCATTTATCTCCCACGATTTGACAGGTTGTTGCCCGCCCTGGTGGTCATGCCATAGCTAAACGACGAGAGACAGCGTCAAAGATACTTCAAACTAAAACCCATGAATGGCAGAGCTTGGCTGCAAAATTGAATCGCAGTAAATCTGTCGCAGATATAACGGATATCAAACCACTCGAACTGCCTTCTAAAGAACGTATTCCGACCTCAACAGCTCTGTCAGAATCTAATACTGCATTTGGCGGCACCTTTGGAGATGCAAAATTCTTAACAGAAGGCGATAGAAAGAGCGACGAACTCTCAGATAATGCTAAGTCACCAGCCAATATCAACCATGAGCTTACCAACACACTCAGTGAAGTCCAAGGTGCACCTTTGCGTGAAGTCTGCGCGGAGCCTGATGACACAGGAAGCGAAGAAAGGAATACGACTGGTTTAGTACAGCCAATTACAAGGAGACGTAGCTTGAAACGAAGACAATGTGATTTGAGCGAAGGCGGATATGACGAAATGCGGCACAAACAGCCTACCAGCCGCCCGTTGAGTATGCCACATGCCCGTGGAATCGTTGGGGATGTCGATATGACCTTTGATCTACACCAACTCACTTTTGGTAACAGCCCCACCGGCAACAGCCCAACATCGAATAAACAGGTGCATCCTCATCAAGACACTACTACGGATTTATTTCTCTCAAACAAGTTTAACAACGACATCCTAGCTGAAATATTGAAGACCGAAAGCATTGACTCACGGCCAGAAGCTGTCCCGTGGGCTAAGGCAGGGTTAAATTTACCGGCAACATCACACCAATCACAACATGGTCGATTACAACGACGAGGAAGCTACCCTTGTTTGAAACTCGAGACAACTGGCAATCAGTTCAAGGTGCGGAACGATACAACAGCATCACCAATATCACCAATGGACGCAATAACCGAACATTCGTCGTCACAACAATTGCGGCAAGAATCATCGATGACCTCCGAATTATACGCGCCACGATTATGCTTATCAAATTTTCAGAATCAACGGCCGGGCGATCACATGACTCACTCGAGAGGCGAATTTAAGCAGTCAAACACACGTAGGAGAAGTTATAGCGAGCGAGATCGCAGTCCCCGTAAAATCTCAGGTTTCTTCCACAGTAACAGCCATTCAACCGTACAATTGAAGCCGTTGCTGTCGGCAAGCATGTTCCAAGGTTCAGAGTACGAGAATTATTCATTTAATTCGCAGAAGTTTCAGATAGACAATATGGGCACCGCCACCGGTGATGGCTATGGCACTCAAGATAGGAGGGCTGGTGTATTCAAAGCTATCCCCGACTACGAACATAAAGGTACAAATTCAATTAGAGGCTCACAAAACAAGCACACAATTTCCACACAGCAGCAATACAACACAGCCCAATCGGCTTACACTTCACATAAGCACGATGCAAACTTCGGAAATAAGAATCACGGCCTGAACGCCACTAGTAACGAAGGCCAACACACACACACAGATATGTGGAATACACAAAACACAGTTGACCTCACCACCAGTAATTATGATATGATAATTGGGCGAAGTGCCGAAGGTGGACAGCAACCTATGCAACAATTCGGTACATTCATGCACACAGGAATGCCTGCTGCCATGAACGTTCAAACTACCGGATTGTCGCTGCCGTGCAGTAAAATGGACCTATACAGCAGGTTCGAGGACCTCCTCAAGGATGCTCCCAGTCCCTGAGAATGAAATAGTTATAATTCATTCTGAAATATAGGTATTGCTTGTGCCAGAAGTCTTGTGTCTGCATCCAAATCATGAACTACACTGTTTCACCGGGAACAAGTGACTTTATGACAAGTTTCTTTCTATTACATAACTTCAACCTTAGTAAAGTATATCTGATTACAGCGAAATGGTCATGCGATATGTTTATTCAATCTAAGTATAAGTATTGAGGTCGAGCGTGATCGTACTTTTCGCCTACTCGCCCACACAGATACAGAGAAGGCCGAATGATTAATGATACATGCATTGGTTTCCAACGTCTGAGTTGACTGAAAGAACTCTATGACGAGATTGTCAACGGGTACATTCTTGGTCAAGCCCTGCGATAGCGACCAATAGAATGGTTATACTATACTATAGTTTGGTTATCATGATCATCTATATATATATATATATATATATAGTATGTGAATACGAGTGTACTTACATATATATATATGTATATATTGATACATTTACCTATATGCATACATACATACTATATATATATGTATATATATATATATATATATATATATATATATATTAATATGTTTACAAATATATTATATGAATGCATACAGATATATTATATGAATGCATACAAATATAGATTAATATATTTCTATATAGATATATATATATATATATATATATATATATATATATATATATATATATACATATATAGAATAGGTATATATATATGTAATAAAAAAAACCGTATTTTAATATATATAATGCATGTATGTACATGCATTACACAAACACAAAACACAAAACAAACACACACAACAACACACACACATGTACACATATATATATATATATATATACACCATATATATACATGTATATATATAATAAACATATATATATATATATATATATATATATATATATATATATATATATATATATATATATACCTATATATATATATATATATATATATATATATATATATATATATATATATATATATATATATATATATATATATATATATATATATATATATATATATATATATATATATATATGGCATGGATACAAATATTGCTCTCCATCGTAACAGTTTGTCCTGACCCTCACATGTGTCGCAATAGACTGCAAACTGCGTCTTATTGTTTGGAGCCCCACGTTTGAGATTATTTTGGGTGAAAAAAAATACCCTGTTACGATCGAAGAAGGGGTCCTTCTTGTGGGGCTATTATGGGTATGTCGCGTACTATTAAAATCCAAAGTTTACCAGCCCATGTATTCGTAGTGCACTTGATCATGTCAAAAAGAACAGTATTTTCTTGTGGTGTGCGTGTCTGCGTGTGCTGAATATACGTAGTGTATATGGTTTATACAAGTCGAGAACTCGTGATACACCATGTGATTGATAGTACAAAACTTAAAAATATTAAAAGGACTGGCAATATTGAATTATGCACAGTCATCTTGTGTTAGAATAAAAAAAATGGCAACGGAGGTGCTATATTCTCTACATAGTAAACATGTTTTCTCCATAACACCAGCATCCCATTCTAGATATAGTGGAATAACATATAGGTATTTATGAGTGAGGGCTGCGACCTGTGGACCTGCGGCACTGGCAGTGACAGGGAGAATACATTTTCATCCGGCGCCGCATAGCATTCTTCTAATGACATAGCCTTCTTGTTTGATTTAGAAGACTATGAGCGTCGGACAACGACAAAACATACGTTGTATAATAAAATATATAACATACAATTTCTAGTATTAGAGGGGGCAGTGGCAGAGTCAGATAGAGGAGGCATGATTTGACCATATTTTTTTTATGTAATTTATACTTTAGAGCCTTCTTCTGAAACCCAAGATGTAATTAGAGAAAATCTTTCGGAATATAAGCCTCAAGACCGTCGGGGCCCAAAACACGTTTTTCTGATATTTTCTAATAATAGGGATAATATTATATATTTCAAAAAATGACAAGTATGTATATTACAATGTATGAACATATGGTATGGCTCTCATAGTCGCTGTAGTGGTGCAGGAAAGATTAGCGTTTGCCGGGATTTGCGGGTTAGGTGAGAAGCGGTTTGCATTATGCTTTGCTTGGCAAGCCTTCTGGAGACGATCCGCGGTAGATTGGAGGATGTCTGCGTTGGTGGAATTGACAAGTGAGATCAGTAGTGCATCCATGCTGCAGTCAAGAACTTTTGGCGCTCGTTCATGTGTGCAGTGGGCCTCCCGCTTGGTACGGAGATAATGGATTAAAGCTGCTTTCGTAGCGTCGGGATGTTGTTGGGAGCGGGGGTCGATGTTTTCATCAAGCTGCCATTTCCATGTAAGTGCTGCATGTCCTTTTACCTGGGCGACAGCGTCGCTAGGAACACAAAGGCGGATGAAACTGGTGGAGCTTCCGCGGCGATTTGGTTGCGATATCGATTTAGACGGAAGATACCAGAGAAAGTGGTGGCGATTGAGGACTGGTTGGGCATGCCAGTTTTTTCAAATACTGATTGGGATGGGGGGGCTTGCCGTTAGGGAAAATTGCTCGGAAGAAGAGCCATACCGGAGTTACGTCATCTACATCGGGCGGCCCACCACTTTCGTCAAAAGGTGTTCGGGTACTGGCGGCTGAGGTTGGGACTGAGAAGCTGGTACGGTCGGGCGTTTTTTAGGGCTCGGTTTTGTAGGTTTGTCCACTTTTGAGCGGTAACTGGGAGGCTCACTGCTGCTACTGGGCGCCTGTGACCGCGGTCTTTTTGCAGGCGGAGCAGGCGGGCTTGTGAAGCCAAATTGCAAAGTGTCGGGTGTCTATCAGAAAGTAAACACACACACACTAAAATACACACCTCACTTACAGTCACAGCGCTAGTATCGCATCCTAACACGCATACGATGTGGGTCGTAGCATTGTATAGCCCAATTAGACTACTATCTTTCCAGTGAGCGCATTTGATTTCTTATACGACACGATTGAGTCCCACTTTTTATCTTATGAGCTTCGTACGCCCGTAACGCCCGTTAGTCACCTGAGGAAACCCTTTTCGTTTATCTCGTGTGTTCTTATGTAAACGCTTATTCCATTTTTTATTAAAGATACAAAGAAAGTAGCGAGATTCACGAAATGCATCGGAGGTTAGCCAAGCTACTGTCCCATCCATGAAACGGGTGTTGTAGTAAGTATAACCGTCTTCGGATGTTTTGTCAATTATACCTTTGACTTGTGACTCCATAACTGGTACATCAGAATCAAATGAGCGAGCGAATGAGAGTTCGGAGGTAGGGATACGGTGAGTGCCTAGATTGGTTGCGCTAGTACCATCAATGTTATTCACTTCACTAAGTATCACACTCTTCTCATCATGGTAGGAAATAACAAAAGGTCCTATCGTCTTAGAAGAGAGTTCGGTAACGTTGGCGTTTCGATTTATAATGATAACGTAATCACTGACTTTGAACTGAACAATGTTCTTAGTATTATTCCATCGGTCATACGCTTTAAGTAGGACGCGATTCTTGTGCTCGAGCAAACAGGGGTAAACAACGTTCTGCATATGCTCGATCTTTTGTAGCCACGGGGTAACGTATTTCTCGGGCGCAGTTTTATCAAACGTTGCTTGTAATTCACTATAGTAGCCAAAGAAATAGTGAAACGGGAGTGTTCCTGTTTGAGGATTCATGCAGTTATTCATTTGAGTCTGAACCCATTTCGAATGATAAGGCCACATATCCTCAACGTCGTCTAGTGCGGTACGCAAGAGTTTCTTAAGTTCTCTATGACATGTCTCATTTGCACCCTGCGTTTGAGGTTTGTAAGGAACACCACGCCTATGGGTCATGCCTGATACGAGTATAAGTGCCTCCAATACGTCGGCACAAAACTCACTACCGTTATCAGAACATAGTACTCGGGGGAAACCAAAGTCATTAAAGACGTGATAGCATAATTCTGCCACTGTTTGTGGACGTTTGTTCGGTATTGTTCAAACTCTTTAGACTCCTCTAGTTTAGCTAAGAATTTGGTTGAGGGTTTCCACTTAGTGGTACCTGCAGGACCGATGCGACAAACAATGGTGTGTTTCCAAGGTGTCTTGTTAATAAAATAGGATCCCTGATACAAAAACATGTCGGTTTCACGGTCGACATAAATAGGTTCGTCTTGAATCATATTAATTAAATCACGTATCCATGGGTCGGAGTTACGTAAGGGACAACACAGCGTAATGATAGATTTAATAATATAAACATAATTTAACGACTGTGCGATAAGTTGACATGGTGGGTTAGCCCACGCATTATGCTTTAATAAGTCAAGCTGAAATGCATTACCTTTAGGATGAGTCAACGACCTATATTCAGAAACCTGTTTGTTATATTCTGCGGCGAACATATCAACAGTAAATGGACCCCATCGTGATTGAGCGAGGTTAAACCATTTCTTATTTAGCACCCAATCGGTTACTAATAACTCCTTGACTGTTTTCTGGTAGTCGGGCACAAGTCGAGAGAGCATGTCAGGAAGATGGTTATCTATTCCTGATATGTGTGTTATATTAAAAGCAAACTTGGCAATAATGTCATGCCAGCGGCTCACCAACTGTGAGTCAGGGTTCATATCTTTTAAGTATGTTAAAGACTTTTGATCACAGGCGACAGTAAAGTAACTTCCATAAAGGTAGTCTTTAAACTGTCTTAGCGCAGTAACTATAGCAAGGAGCTCTTGTTTAACGGTAGGGTAATTCCATTGACTCTTATTATAACTCTTGCTAAAGAATTGTATGTAGCGCGGTTTACCATTTATCGTTTGGTAAAGCACTCCACCTACCGCTTGATCTGAAGCGTCGGTTGCTGCTTGGAATGTGACACCATCCACAAGGTACTGCATGATGGGTGCGTCCATTACTTTACTTTTGACTAGTTTAAATGCATCATCACATTCTTTAGTCCAAAGCTTTCCCAAAAGTCCTTTGTGCAGCCGTAGGTGACTGAAAGGCTTTAAATAATGAGAAAGATGCGGTACCGAATCCGAGAAGAAGTTAACAAACCCACACACAGAGTTTACATCTCTTCCAGTAGTTGGTGTTGATAAATCCAACAGAAACTGTTTCTTGCCAGGATCAATTTCTACCCCTGCTGCAGATACCTTGTAGCCAAGTAAGTGTATAGTATCTTTAGCAAAAGAACACTTGTCTTCGTTAATCTTAAGTTTAGCATGATTAAGTCGCTTTAAGACTTCTTTAACGAGTTTAGCATGTTCATGTGCTGTCTTTGTAAAAACAACTATATCATCTAAATAGACTGATACGTTATACGACAGGTCCGCAAATAGTTACATTATAACTTGTTGGAAGAAAAAATGTAACATGTGTAAGCCTTCAGGTGCACCTTTAAACTGGTACTTCTTACCTTGCCAAGTAAAGGAAAAGTATTTCCTATGCGGCTCATGTATTTGTAATTTGGTGGAATGCAGCTTTTAAGTCTACCTTGGAAAAGATTGTCGCACCCTCCATTTTGCGTAGTATCTAGCTTATCTTAGGTAAAGGAAAACTATTGTGCGGAATTAGTTTGTTGATTGGCGACAGGTCTAGTACTACTCTTGTTATACTAAACGTTCCATTAGATTTATATTGATCGACCGCTAAGAGAGTTAAGTTAACTGGGGTTGCATCATAATTGATTTCAATTAGACCCTGCTTTAACCAATCTTCGATTTGGGTCTTGACAACGTCTTTGTGTCTCCAACTCACGTAGTTATGTGAAGAACACTTTAACTTAGAGAAGTCAACGTTTGTTAAGTCAAGTCTAACGTACCCATTAGAGAACTTAAACATACACCAGTCAGTTATTGCAATCTTCCTGTTTTGTATAATTAAGTCCATAATTATATCGGTGAAGTGCGGAATCATATCCTTTGCTTCACCTTCCGGAGGTTTAGGTATCTTTAACATATTATCATCTGACTGATCTTTATTCGGGTCTAGCCCATTAGGCAGACCAGTGAGTGTTATACCTAAACTGAGAAGATCAGTCATACCTATAATTAAATCGTTTTTCTGAGACATGTCAGTAACGATTAGGTGAGTCTTCACTTCTCTTCTATCTGACAGCAGTATGTGTGCATAGTCAATGGCTTGTTCGCAAGTAGTATCTTTGCCGGTTCCCAACATTAAATCAGTTGTTTCGTTATGGACAGTCATATCTGTAGCGTAGGCTACTCGGCGTGAGATAGCAGAGACTTCAGCCCCTGGATCAAATAGTGCCATAACTTTTTCTCCATCTACGAAAACTGCTTGAAAGATACGTTCATCTCCTTTGGTATGAATTTTATTGAACATTTTCTCATAATCTCGCTCTAGTGCACACATATGGTACTGTCAGAGCTTAACTTGGACGTCCGGTAAGTCCTTGCAATCCTCTTTGTGCCAACCGTTAGTACCCTTGCAAGTAGCACACTCTTTCATATAGTGTCCAAAATCTGGCTTGCCTGGTGCACACTTAACAGGGTCGTGTCTACCATTCCACTTGCCATTACGTTTTGTGAGGTTGTAACCACACCTCTTGCAAGGCGCTCTTACCTTCTTTTCACCTTTCGGTTCGGTAGAAGTAGAGCCAGTACCCCCTTCAGTAGTAGTGCGAGGTTTCTTAGTACTACGCGCAGTGTTAGTCTCTACTGCGTTTCGCTTAGTGGGCTGGGTGTAGCTCGTGGTACTAAGTACTCTAGTAGAGGGATTGGTATGCTTGTGAACTATCTTCTCAAAGAAAGACCAAGGCATAGATCGCAAATCACCATAGGCGATGATGTCATCATTGACTTTCTTAAAGAGGTTAGCTCCCAGAGTCTCCATCATCTGACAAATTAATAAATATTCGCCAGTATAGGTACGACCACCCATCCGAGTATTCATATGTGTCATATGAGCTAGAGCACCTCGAATAGTGGTATCGTTCGCAAAGAACTTGCAAGACTCTAAAAGTTCACGGTCACGTGCATTTTCAAAGAAGATGTTAAGTATATTATCACGCAACTGGTGCCAGGGTAGGACTTTCCAGTTGGGCTCATGAGCCGTCAAGATAGTTCGCCATTCACCTGGCTCACAGAAATGAATAAAGGCATTCATCATCTGCCTATCCTTAAGGCTGGCAGACTCCTTAAGTTGGTCGAAGGCCTTCAGTGTCTCCACTGTACTCTCATTAGTAGAGAAATCGACCTCAGCCTGCGCGTTACCTATCTGCTTTATAAAGCTTGGTTCTAAGAGGCTCATGCTCAGTGCTACGGCTGCTGCTAGTGCCAAGATGGTGTCTATTTCCTTTCTCTTGTTATCGATTAGATAGCGAATGTTATCCGCTTTCCTATCGTCAAGGTCGGAGTCATTCAATAGACGGTCCTCAAGGACTTGCATACCAGAGCGTACTAGCCTGAGACGAGTATGTCTGGTTCTCACTTCCTCATCCTCAGGATTAGAGCGGGAACTTTCTAAGGAGGTACTGGTGTAGCGATTGCCAAAATCGTGATTACCCGGGTTAGTTGGCAAATGAGGATCGATATTACGAGGATGGTAAGCCTCATCGAGGTCCATACGATCATATCCTCTGACAGGGTTAGGTTTGTCAAGAGGATGGTCAAAGGTAGCATCAGAGCTATAGAGATTAAATTTTGAAATATTTTCTCTCTCACCAGTGGTAACTGGCTTAATGGTAAACGTACTGGTTGGTACACCAGTAGACCTCGGGTTCGAAACTCGGCCCGGAATTTTCTTCTTCTTCGGTATAGGAAGAATATCAGCCAAGTGGGACACGATATGTTTTAGGGCTGGAGTGTCCTTTAGATGTGGAGTTATAATGCCCCCGACATTCGTATCCACGAATTTTCCAGCCTTTCGACGTTTATCCCCAATATTTGACGGCACGTGGTCAGGGGGGCAAGCTGGGGTCCTGAGCTTCACTCCTAGGTGATACACGGACGCTGGCGAGCCTTTCCGCGGTAGTAGATACCTCTTCTTCCAAGGCTTTAGGATCCGACGAGTCATCCTCAGAATAATCCTCTGTACCAACCTCAGAATTTGCTTCCCCAACAGTATCCTCGGCAGGCTCAACTCCAGACAGGCTAGGTGTTTCCACAGGGACCTCAGGAACCTCGGCAGGCTTAGCAGGCTTAGAGCTAGCGGCTCCCTTGCCTTTAGAAGTACCCTTAGCCATACTATTTGCTGGATAGTAAATCGATGTCAGACAGTCTAGAAGCAGTACACTACTGTAACTACTAAATAACTGAAAAAATATGTAAACTTCGATGGAAATTACTAGGTTTCAAACTATATTAAACTAAAATACAATTTAGTCAGTTAGGATTTAGCAGTGGTAGCTTGTGTAAGAATGATCGGGACTGCCTCTTGTTAAGAGCCTAAATATCCTCGATCACACAGGGCGTACCTCTAGCTGTTCTTTATTGAATAATTTCACCAGAAGTACTAAGTGTTCATGACCACTTGCCTAATTTGTAAATAGACATAATAACGTAAGTCACGTTAATACATTAGCTGATATAAATAAAGTTCCATCTGAAGAAAAGTTAAAAAAAAAGAAAAAGACTTATTGGATTTTGGAGATTGGCGGGAGGACCAAAATCTATAAGTAGTAGTTCGGAGATTATAAAATTTAGTTTATAATATCCTACATCTACTAATGTCTCAAATAGGTCCAAGTAGATGAGTCATACCAAATACTCAGGCTATTGGAGCCATCAAAGTGAATTTAGAACACTTTGGAAATATTGGAAAAAGAGCTTGTACTAAATTATTTAAAATACAAATAAAACCAATGTAGTATCTCAATTGATCTTGATATTTTAGACTGACCGGAGGCCGTATTTCTACAATAGAGGGGTCCGCGACTGCCGCTGCCGCTAGCTCCTTCAAGAGCGCTTCAGTGCGGTTTAATTGGCGTCGAGATTGAGAGGATCCAACCACTCGATGTCGAGTCATGGTGTCCTCAACTTCGGCCCCAAGATTTGAGCTGGATGGAATTGCTTCTCCATCGATGGCGAACCCAAAATTTTCGGACAGGTCCAATGCTTCCTTTTCACTCCGGATTTGTGCTGGAGTGTTCTTTAGATGTGGAGTTATAATGTCCCCGACATTCGTATCCACGAATTTTCCAACCTTTCGACGTTTATCCCCAATATTTGACGGCACGTGGTCAGGGGGCAAGCTGGGGTCCTGAGCTTCACTCCTAGGTGATACACGGACGCTGGCGAGCCTTTCCGCGGTAGTAGATACCTCTTCTTTCAAGGCTTTAGGATCCGACGAGTCAACCTCAGAATAATCCTCTGTACCAACCTCAGGATTGGCTTCTCCAACAGTTTCCTTGGCAGGCTCAACTCTAGACAGGCTAGGTGTTTCCACAGGGACCTCAGGAACCTTGGCAGGCTTAGCAGGCTTAGAGCTAGCGGCTCCCTTGCCTTTAGAAGTACCCTTAGCCATAGTATTTGCTGGATAGTAAATCGATGTTAGACAGTCTAGAAGCAGTACACTACTGTAACTACTAAATAATTGAAAAATATGTAAATTTCGATGGAAATTACTAGGTTTCAAACTATATTAAACTAAAATACAATTTAGTCAATTAGGATTTAGCAGTGGTAGCTTGTGTAAGAATGATCGGGACTGCCTCTTGTTAAGAGCCTAAATATCCTCGATCACACAGGGCGTACCTCTAGCTGTTCTTTATTGAATAATTTTCACTAGAAGTACTAAGTGTTCATGACCACATGCCTAATTTGTAGATAGACATAATAACGTAAGTCACGTTAATACATTAGCTGATATAAATAAAGTTCCATCTGAAGAAAAGTTAAAAAAAGAAAAAGACTTATTGGATTTTGGACATTGGCGGGAGGACCGAAATCTATAAGTAGTAGTTCGGAGATTATAAAATTTAGTTTATAATATCCTACATCTACTAATGTCTCAAATAGGTCCAGGTAGATGAGTCATACCAAATTCTCAGGCTATTGGAGCCATCAAAGTGAATTTAGGACACGTTGTAAATATTGGAAAAAGAGCTTGTATTAAATTGGTTAAAATACAAGTAAAAACCAATGTATTATCTCAATTGATCTTGATATTTTAGACTGACCGGAGGCCGTATTTCTACAGAAGTTGATATTGAATCATGGGTTATTGCAGAGTACTGAAAAACACAAGGCTCTTGCCGTGCGCTCGACGGTACAACAAGAAAGGAGAACGGTGACACTCACAGCTGCATTAGGTAATCCTATAACAGAAAATAGCTCTGAGGATAACTTATTCTAGTTCCACGTTGATGCAAGCGTTGGGCGCTCCATGACCAAAACAGACATGGACATGTCACTAAAAATACCAGTATGTGTAGAATCTTAGACAAAGGAACGCGTAGCTGTAGACATTGAACATGTAGAGTACCTTTTATCAGTGAAGGCCTCGAGAACAGATACTAGAGAGAGAAATTTGCGACCATACTACTATAGGTATAGCTGTGTGCACGTGAGAGTTGCGCTGGAGAGAATATCTGAAATCGGATCCAAGGGAAGCACTGACAGGGAAAATACGTGGCGGTGTAAGAAAAGACTAGCCACAATTAATGAGAATGAACCGTTCTCGAATTTGTTACGAGAATTTCACGACATTGCTAATCAGGATATTTAATCTGCAGCGGCTCAGACATGCTACGATGTCTGGAAAATGACACCTATGAGTCTCAGACCACAACCAATAGATATGACAGAGAAAAGCAAGCTAATAGAGCTATT